>JASGXE010005260.1:0-24340 GCA_030068105.1 Sinentomon sp. SZTP_YWyxl
ATTTTTCCTCTATAATGGATCCTGACAGGATTCCATATCCATATCTCTTCAGGACGTCTCAGTACAAAAGTGTAGACGTCGAATTTGTTCCGCTCGTCGACTGCATCTTTTTCTCTCTACTGATTTTGCTTTTTCTCGTACGGTTTAGCATCTATATGGTATCCCGGCACGTTCCAAGCTCAATATCTGCTTTTGGGGACGTCTCTGTACAAAAAGTGTAATCATCGAGTTTGTTCCTCTCGACTAGATCTATCTTTTTGCTCAAACTATTTTCCTCTATAATGGTATCCTGACAGGATTCCATATCCATATCTTCTTATGGACGTCTCAGTACAAAAAGTGTAGACGTCGAATTTGTTCCGCTCGTCGACTGCTATCTTTTTGCTCTCTACTGATTTTGCTTTTTCTCGTACGGTTTAGCATCTATACTGGTATCCCGGCACGTTCCAAGCTCAATATCTGCTTTTAGGGACGTCTCTGTACAAAAAGTGTAATCATCGAGTTTGTTCCTCTCGACTAGATCTATCTTTTTGCTCAGAACTATTTTCCTCTATAATGGTATCCTGACAGGATTCCATATCCATATCTTCTTATAGGACGTCTCAGTACAAAAAGTGTAGACGTCGAATTTGTTCCGCTCGTCGACTGCTATCTTTTTGCTCTCTACTGATTTTGCTTTTTCTCGTACGGTTTAGCCTCTATACTGGTATCCCGAACGACCTCTGGTGAGGTTCTGTTCGCCTGGTATGCGTCTTTTGGTTTTGGTTCTGTATCTTTGTTTGCGTGCGCCCCTCGTGAAAACCACAAAGGGCAACTTTTATTCCCCTCGTCGAGTTCTATCTTTTTTGTTCTTTACTGTTTTGCTCTATCTCTCACGGTTTACCCTCTACACAAATATCCTGGGGCAAATCTGGCTTTTTCTGGAAAGAGAGGAACAATTTTTCCAGTTTCGGCATTGGGTCGTCTGCCAAGAAGAAATGAAACGCGCCATCTTCTGTCGTCTGCTCACGACTCAGTTGCGCAACATTTTTTTCATTTTGTCTGCAGTTTGTTTCTCTTTAAATAATGTCCTCTCTTTCGCAGTTTGGAAAAAAACAGGAAAAAAAAGCAAACTAACCTGTTATACTTTCAAGGTGTAGTATGACGGGTGTTCTTTCAACGTATAGAATCTATAGCTAACCACAAACTATTCTGTGTGGTTCGGAACTATCGATCACTCTGCTATTTATTGAAAACACAGGCCGTTGAATGCATCCGGCAGCTTGCAAACGACTGACAGATTGCCTCGGCTGTGTCGATTAACTTCTGGAAGAAACATTGACGGGAGAGGTAGGACCTGCTGTATCTTCTGGAACCTTCTAGAAGGTGGGCGGCGCTTGTGGTGACAAATGGCGTCACGCGATTGGCTGCCGACCTGTGACGTCACAAACAAATGAATGTGCCGCACGATATATGTCTGTCTAAAGCCTCCTAAATTTACGATCAGAAGCGGCTGACGCCGCCGATCTTATTTTGGCGGCTGACGCCGCGCTTTGATTTTGGCGGCTGTCGCCGCGTTTTGTCGTCTGCTATTTTTTTAAACCTCATCCACGATCGTGAACTCTCTTATTTTCATTTGAATTTTTGGTTTGCTGACAACAGAATGCGCCCTCTTCTGAAAAGAGTTGAGCAGACGACAGACGAGGGCGCGTTCGATGAAAATTGTCCTATAACACTCATTTTCATACTACTATTGTGTATTTTTGATCGAAGGAAACTACGCAAATAAAATCGAATTTGATTGATTGGGTTGATTCATTGAAAGCAATTTGATTTTTGATCAAAATTTGCTTGATTGATTTTGAAAAATTGAATTGATTTTGATTTTGAAAATTGAAATTGAATTTTCAATTGAATTTTGAAAATTGAATTGATTTTGAAATTTTGATTTTTGAAGATTGATTTTTGAAAAGGCAAATTTGATTGACAAACTGGAGAAACACCGCTGAGTAATTTTCTGGACTGCTACAAAACGATCACCCCAAAATGGTGTAGGAGGAAGTGCCTAGACAACTGTTTTATTGCCATATTTGCTTTTGTTAGATCGGCAGTGAAAAATACCTGCAAGTGAAATGGGAGAAAACGGATCGGAGAGAAACTCTCCCGTGTAACGTTGGTACATGATTTCTCTATCATAGCCGAGAGATCATAACGGCATATTTTTTCCCAATCCACTTCCGCATGCGCGTCTCTGATTGGCTGTTGGGAATTCCAGTCAATTTCAACATCCAATTTTCAAAACCCAACTTAACCAAACCTAACCTGACCTAACCTAACCTAACCAGACCAACCTTACCCTATTGCGACCCTAGAAAGAGTTGCGAAGCGGTGGCAAACACGCCAAATGGCAAAAAGCGGTAGCAAGGCAAAAATGCGAAAATTGATGACGTCACAAATTGAGACGACGTGATTGGCTGTTGCGATGCTGCTGTCCGCGGAAGTGGATTGGAAAAAAAAATTATGCATCATAATGGGGGTAACGCTAACTCCGAGCTGCGAGGTATATTTTTTCAATTGCAGCAGATGGCAAAAATTTACCTCGCTGCTCGGAGTTAGCGTTACCCCCGTCTTGATCTCTCCGCCGTATGTTGGTTTGTTCATTTATCCGCAGCTGAATGTGCTGCAATAGTCCCGTCCTGCAAAAAGGTGGGACATTGTGGAACCTCAACCCGATGTCACCCGGAATAGACAGATCCGGAAAGGTTGCGGCCTTCCGGACGCTCCTTTTCCCAACGCACCAAATCTGGATGTGGCCCGATTCGAAAGCATAGATATTAGATATGGCATAGATTTAAAAAAAAAGCTAAACGAAAATCGAGACATAATCCCCCGCGTTTCGGCCAAAGTCAAGGCGAACTGGACTGGGCGGCAAGAGTTCGCTCAGAATATGGTCGAGAGCCGTGAACGCGACACCAAAAGTGGATTTTTGACCCAAAGGTTTAAAACGCAAGAAGGGAGTTCCGAAACAGGTACGATAAGTGACATGCCATACCTGACAAGGAAGTTCTTTAATGCCAATTTCACCCAAACAAATGTGACAAGAGTGTGCGTCTACCTTAACAGGTGAGCCTATTGATCGCTGCTTGGCAATTGTGATTCATCGACATTCAAGGCCGATGTGCCGCATGTCTCGCGACTTTCAAGAAAAGACGACTCACCCTATCTAAGAAGAGGTGGAGTCACTCATACCCAGAACGCACGTTTCTTCATGGGCCCTGCTTTTCATCTCTTTGGCCAATCGTTGCGCGATTTCGACAGGCTCCCAGCAATCGAATCAGCCTGTCAAGGATGTCTGGGACTCAAGGCTCGAGTCATGGCCGTCACGACCGTTCAATACTTGGCAGACATTGCAAATCACCTGAATGTGACAATCCAGCAAGTTGGATCTGATATCAAAGTTCCAATGGATTCATTTCATGGAAAAGCTTCTCACGGGCTGAAGAGATACCAAGTGGGAACTGGCTGCAAAGGTCATGTTGCTCAGATGATGGCACAAGCTGTTGGAGTTCATATCTCTTGAGTCAAAAGCTCAGCCCGAAACATCCAAAGGCACTTTGTCAAAGTTTCATTCGTGCAATGAGATCCCGTTTCTCAGCCAAGATCTGATTTCGTGGTCCAGTGATCTTCGCACCAGCTGAATGTTGAGAATTTTTAAACGTTGTAAAATAGAATCTCAAACGCCTCTTGGTCGCTTATCCTTTTTTAAATCAATCAATCAATTATTCTTTATTCGTGTGGAGTTGCCTCCTAATTGTCCCTTTTATACCTTTTTTTGTAGGCCCTACATCAATGATTATGCAACAAAGGCAGGGGGAAAAGGCAATTTACGACAAACACACGATATTGCATGCAAGCGAGTTTTGAGGAAAAAAGCCTTGTAGCCAAATTCAGGCAAAATTTCAACAGACACATACAGGGTGGTTTTTTTAAAAGCATCACTGGTTATCGGGTTTTCGGGGCAGTGTTTTGGCCACGAGTTGCTTTTTTGCTGCCACAGCACAAATGGAAGGCCAAAATCGCTGCCGTGTAAACGAGCCTTAGAACACCTGCATATTCGTCAGCTTCATGATCCATTGGGCGCTAACAAGCCTTTAATTTTGAATTTGAAAAAGTGAGTCATGAAATGAATATGGAAAGTTCACACTTCAACTCTGCATAACGCAACAGCTCACCAAATCAATTAAACATGGTGTCACCAAAATCATGTCATCAACAAATCATAGATAGGGGATAGTCAACCTCACCAGTGATAATGTCGCTGAAGAAGTTAATCGCCGGCGGCTTTCAGATCGTCCGAATTTAAACTTCGCCTTTCGCCTTATCCTGTTACACACCACGGACGAGAACTTTCCTTTTGCCCAAGGACAGCAGCTTGATGCTAAAGGACAATGTTTCAGAACAAATCCAGGGCGGATCAAGAAACGACGTGCATAAGAAAGAGAGGGAGGTCAGCCACAATCGTCTATTGCTGGTCTGCACGAGGTGTTAACATCGGATTCTTGTGAAATTTTTTGTCATAATCAGCTCAACATGTCTGTTTAGCGGAAGTTCAACATTTAATCAGCAGAATCTGAACGTAATGTCAACCAAATAACCAAATCATTGAGTGTGGTGCAGTGATTTGGGACAATTCAGAAAGGACTTTTCTTTTTTGCTCTACAACTCTAGTGGCCCAGCTAATGTTGCGGGTACTGATCCGTTTTGAAACAGGGCCCATATGGCCTTATTGAAAGCTTAATTACAACCCAACCAATGCTCAAATATCCGAGAAAGGACGAGTGGTTCCGCAGAAATAGCATGGACAAAAACGCAATTGCTGCAGTTCATGCAAATCAGTTTTTGGATATGTAAAGGCCTGCCAAAAATGTTGTTTGTTGAGAAAATGCAACAACGAGCTGCAATGAGCTGCTGCAAAAATACCTATCGTGGGTGAAGAATGAATAATCAGAGATGGGGACTTTCTGGAGAGCTTTCCCGGCTTTCCGGACTGCGCACACATGGGCCATGTCAAATACGATGATTGCCCAGTGGGAACCTATTTGTCTGATGCCAAATGTACAGTTGCTCTGCTTCTGTTACCCCAAAATTACTTGCGATCATTAGAACAAATTATTGATAAATTATGAAGACATGCTCTTTTTCTTTTCAAAAAGATCAGTTTTTAATTTAGAAATGCATACGAAATCTAAATGAATACACCAAATCTAGCAGATTTTTGGCGCCAAAAGTTTGCTATTCACGCCTGGTCGTTGGCATTTTTCGCCGCAGAATGAATCACCCAAAGCTGCAGTTGTCGACTGGTGATTTGAACGATCCTGTCATCCCTGCAAGCACTTCATGGCCAAGTGGACGTTTCTATCATTCAATTCCTGGATCGGCCTGATACCCACGTCGGCTAAGGGTATTCCATTCCAAGCACGCAATTCCCTCAACTCTTCCATCTAATGCACAAATGAGATATCGTGTAAAATAAACGTGCAATGTGCCAAATAAAATCTGCTCATAATCATCCTTGAAAATCTCGTTCCTTCGAATGCTTGAGCCAAGATCGGTAAACGTATAAAAGGTCGCCTTTTATACGTTTACCGACCTTGGCTTGAGCCTTGGGGTATAAATTCAACATTTTGGTGCACTTCTTTGGAATTGCTGTAAGTTTGAGCATGCAACGTTGCAAATGTGGTCAGTCACAGTCCTAAGATGATACACTCAGGGTGTTCCCGCACCTGGAAAACCTGGAAAACACAGGGAAATCGGAACTCTCTATGGAAAACCTGGAAAACACAGGGAAACACGGGGAAAACAAAATGTCTCATACAAATTTCCTTTTCCCTTTTGCTATATACTGCACACATCAATTCAAATCTCCAGAAGCATCTTTGAATAAGCCAATTTTGCAGACATGGAAAATTGGGTTTGGACCTGGAAAAGGAAAATACAGGGTAAGCACATCAGGGAATTTCAATATGAAAATATGTAAACTGCTAGGCGGTTTGGGTTGAAGGCTCTTGAAAAGTGCACAGAAAACGGCCTGAAATTTTGCATATTTGTAATCAGAAATCTGGAAAAGGCAACCAATTTTCATTGACTCATCCAGGTAGTTTCCAAACTATAAGTTGCGATGGACCATCCCAACTCCACTCTCCAGTGAGCTTTCCATAGCTGCGACATGTGATGGGTATCTGCTCGTCCTCGGGACTATGGTGGGTCCCTGGATGTCCATAAGGTTTTTCTCAGGTCTCTGTGTCTCTGGTATAGTTCTCAAGGTTTGTCAGGTCGTTGTGAATCACTGAGGGATGTAGCTGGAACCTTTTTTGTCCTGTCCTCGAGGCCCATGACAGATTTCAGCTCATCCTTAAGGCTGTGGGTCCTTCTGAGATCTGTGGCAGCTATCTACCACCTATTGGGCTGTTTTACGATAAGTCCCTAATGATCCTCACGGGCTTGCTACTCCGCAACAAGTTTTCTTTTTATGTTCTGGGTGGATCTCTAACTGAAATTATAGCTATAAAAGGATGCGTGAAAACTCCTATAGAAATCATCTCATTTTGTGACGAACTGCAAGAAATAAACAATCTATGGCTATGTATGATTTTAGATGCAACTCACCTGGCTAGCCGAAATTGAAGCGAAGTTCTTGAAAACGATCCAGGTAACGGACTCCGTGAATGGCTCCTCCGTTAGAGAACCTTCGTAGGTGTAATAGCTCTGTTTTGATTTCGGTAGCAGTGATTCGAACGTGATTGGATTCCACACCGTTGCGATTGACCTGCTGACCAAAACACCTGAGAGGGACTCTATGATGGGAGCGAAGTGAGCGTTGTCGGATGTCGAAATCTGAAATGAGAATCAGACGACGTGAAAATCGCAGTCAAGCCAATTTTTATGACTAAATTACTAAACCCCATAATGACTAAACCCGAGGACTTAGCAAGGCTTTACACCGATCACTTCCAAAAGAATACACTCCAAATCAGGCGTATCCTTTTGGGACACCTATTTAGCACGGGTTTAAGTGGTAGTAAGTGTGCCTTTCAGAACATTTTGGACACAGCGCAGATTCCAATCACAGAATCGGAACACACGAGTCATTTGGAGTACATGAAGTCCTCCAAATTGATTTTGTGGCGCAAATTTGTGATATGAGAACACTGCTGTGAGCACATACCTATCTTGTGCTCCAATGTCCGAAATTTACTCATTCTCTCAGCCTGCGTGTCAGAAAAAGTTGCTCAGATCAGATGGCAATATCTGATTTAGACTGCGTGATTGTTGCAAACATACGAAGGGTGTTCAATAATTATTGTCCCTGATATAGTTCCAGTGGGGCTAGACAGTTGAAACTTGGCACACACCTTAAGCCATCCTTTATAGCTAGAAACCTTGCACAGTGGCACTTTCCTGCAACCTCGACATCAGCATTTTTAACGTGGATGCCAAACTCCAGAGAGGTTGCCAAGGAAAGTTTGGGCACATATTCACCACCCCAAGGGGAGAAACAGGGTGATCACTCCAGAAGGCGAGGTGATGTGACCAGTCATTTGGGAGGTCATCGAAGTGACCATCACCAACTGCCCAGAATTAGAAGGAACTGTCACTGGCAGCTGAATTTACCAATTTTCTGAAAAAATATCGTGCGAAATAAGAAAAAATGCAGAGAATTGATGACCTGAGGGTTTCTTTCTTTTCCATGCCATTTTGCCCATTCACACAGCAGTCCAGCAGTCCAGCAGCCACACACAAAGTTGTCACATCACGACTTGAAATGCCTGATGTGACCACAGAATTTACTTGATTTGGGATGCGCCAACTTCTGCCAATTCCGCGAAATGAAAATCCGCATCTCATCTGCAAGCACCACTTTCAAAGCCCAACCCACTTGACAGGGTGATCAGAGACTGACTGTTTGGCCAAGGGAGGCTGTAGCCATCAATGGTGGCAGGAATGTGATTCGAAGATCGCACAGTTGTGCCACTGTGCAAGGTTTCTAGCTAAAGATGGCGTAAGGTGTGTGCCAAGTTTCAACTGTCTCGTCCCACTGGAACCATATCAGGGACAATAATTATTGAACAACCCTCGCAATTTCAAAAAACTATAGCCCCAGACAACCTCACTATAAACTCAAACTTCTGACCATGGGAGTGCCCGTGACACCTTCTGCCTGGTCCGGTGAAAGGCCTTGGTTTGAACCGACACCAATATCAGCCAAAGTCACCACCTTAAGATAACCATGAGCAGTTATTTGTTCCATTATCTGCACGAAGGTGTTCCCAGGTTTTTATTTTCTGGTGGGGCTCAGACATTTCGAAGGAGATAAAAATCGATGCGAAATGGAAGGATATTAAATAAAAAGACTACATGGGATTGTTTTTTTTACAAAAATAGCCGAGCATTTTAAAAGGGGGTTTCAAGCCCCCTAAGCCCCCCTGAGATCGCCATTGCATCGTATCGTTAACCCCATCCCATGCATGCATAGTTTTGACCCACCATGTCGTGCAAGTTCGTTGCTGGCATTGGAGATCCTACAGATATTTTGGGTTAAGTCATTTATACGGGGGGGACACAATTGCACGGCAAAAGGGAAACATTTTAAAGAAAACAGCAGTACCCTTTGCCGTGCAATAGTGTCCCCCCTTTGGCACCAGCATACGGCACAGGGTGTGCCTAATTTCTCTGGAGGGTGGGTAGTCGGTTGAGATAGGTTAATTACGCGCTTTGGATAGGTTAATAACTTAGGTATAGGTTCGGTTGGGTCGTTAGGTTATGTTAGGTTAGAGTAGGTTAGGTTAGGTTAGGTTAGGTCAGGTTACGTAAGATTGGATTAGATTGGGTCGAGGTTGTTTTTCGTGTAGGTTCATTTGGTTGTTTTTGGTAAAGGTACACTGCACAGAGAACCCTAACCTAACCTAACCTGACCTAACCTAACCTACTCTAACCTACTTTAACCTAACCTAACCTAACCTAACGACCTAACCGAACCCACCAAACTTAACTTGACCTATCCAAAGCGCCTGCATTAACCTATCTCAACCGACTGCCCACCCTCCAGAGAAATAAGACACACCCTGTGCCGTATGCTAGTGCCAAAGGGGGGACACTATTGCACGGCTAAGGGTACTGCTGTTTTCTTAAAAACTGTTCCCTGTTGCCGTGCAATTGTATCCCCCCGTATAAATGACTTAACCCGATATTTTTGAACAGTTTACAGTTTTATTGCCTTGTTTTTCTCTGTGTGTGTAATTTTTATGTGATTTTAAAATATTTGCATTTGGCAAATTACAAATACAAATAGGCCTGCAACACAAACACAACACAACACAACACAACACAACACAACACAACACAAACACTTCGCTGGTATAAATTGAAGAAAATGAAATCGTGAGGAAACTTTCCCATCCGGAAAAGCAACGTGTGCGTGCAGCGCGAGGACAGATCCAGTTCCATGAGTTTCTCGACCAGGTGTAAAATATTTGGAACACCATGCATTAGGAAAAAAAGCATCCCAGATGAAGACCCAAATGCACTGAGATTTGGCCATGCAAAAGGGGTCCGGGTCGTCTGGTCCAATGTACGTTTGGTCCAATGTTCGTTTGGTCCAATGATCATATGGTCCAATGCGTTCAGATTTCTGACATGGACGTCCCAGAAAGAATCCAACCAAACCCAACCTTACCTAACCTAACCTAACCGAATTTCCGAAAGCGTCTCCGACATGGACGCAAATCACATCGAAAAGTTTACGGATTGGCCGAATCGATCATTGGACCAAACGTACATTGGACCAATTGAGCGGCACCGATGCAAAAGACCCGAAGTTCTCGCACCGACGGATGCAATTTGGGTAACTGTTTCGAATACCTGCCTATATGTGGACTGGACGAGTTTTCTTTCTTGCTCCGTGACTGTTAAACTTGACCCAAACTTGACCCGAACCTCACCTCGCCTACACCAACCAGATCAAAACAATGAAGAATTGGTTGGGATAGGTGAGGTTGTAGGTTGTGGTGAAATTAGCTTAAATTTAATAAAGCAATTACGGAGCAAGAATGAAAACTCGTTCAGTCCACATGCGAAACTGTTACTGCAATTTGTGCACATAAAAGGAAGCTGGAAATCCTGCACGCTTCCGTCAAATTTACGTTGCTTTGCTGGGGCATTTCTGCACTTTCCGATTTTTACACCCGTAAATTTTCGGATCCATTGATCCGAAAATATTCTTATCCGTTTATCCCGAAATTTTCGGATACGCACTTCGCAAATGTCAAAAAATGGCATACGTCGACCAAAAAACGTCTTGTTTCAAACCCATGGCCGTCTGCATCAGGTAGAAGCGATACACGAGTATCATTTCTTGCATGGGAAATCATGAAAAAAGTGCTGATTCGACGGAATAATTCTGATCAACGAGCGCAAAATTTCGCATCCTTTAGACAGCCCAAAGATCACTACTCGCTGACCTTGTAAAGGACTGACATGATGGCAATGGCTCCGGGTGTGGCCTCGGCCTCCTCAAAGGATGCAAACTTGCTGTTGTAGTGGACGAATTGAAGTTCCATGTCGTACCTGAAAAGTACAGTGGTGATGTTATCAATTGTCGGAGCGGATGTCGATTTCGGGAAAAACTTCGTTTCCCACACAAAAGGTGTGGAACTGTTTCAAAAACCACCTCTTTTTTGCATGTGGAGCAGGAATGAAAAAGCAACCAAATTTGACCTTCTAACATGTCAACCCTGGCCATGACCATTGTTTGTTTTACCTGCTGGTTGGCGTGCGCCTGCCCATAAGTATTGACGGGTTAAGTCATTAATACGGGGGAACACAATTGAATTGAACTGTATTGAATTGAATTGAACTGTATTTATGGGTTTCCCCATTATCATACACATACAACAAATTTTCACATACACACACAAGGAAGGAGAAAGAACTGAAGCTGGGAGAAAACGGTAAGGAAATCGAAAAGTTAATTGATCAAAACGACTTAAATTATTATCAGTCAATGGAGCGGATAGACTTAAGGAGCTAATGAGTGGAAGATACCGGATCAGCTCACCCATGTTCAGAACTTTCTGAGCTGGGCAGGCGGGAAAATCTCCTCCTAAGAATTTGTATGCTCAATGGCTGGGAGAACACTGTTGCAGGCAGTACATTCCAGTCAGCGATTGCACGCGAAAGGAAGGAAAATTTCCCAACATCTTTTTTGAAGGAGAAAGGCCTTATCTTGAAAGGGTGATCATGCCTGACATAGAATGAGGGAGGGTGAAGAAACTCAAGCAGTTCCCCCCACCCCCCAGTCGCGCAAAGCACTCGAAACAGGCACAAGAGCCGGTGACATTTTCTCCTGGCAGCCAATGTCGGCCAACCAAGCTGAGAAATCATTGCGGACACGCTGCTTTTCCTTCGATAGTCTCCAACAACAAAGCGAGCGGCACGGCGCTGGATGCGTTCCAACGTCGCAGATTTGCAAACTAAATGGGGTCCCCAGGATGTCGATGCATACTCCAAAATAGGCCTAACTAAGGCAAGATATGCAATTCCACGTATTTTTGCGGGGCACTTCCTAAAGTTCCTTTTAATGAAATACAGAGCACTATTTGCTCTTTTGGATACAGCTGCAATTTGCCTCGACCAATCGAGTTTGCGATCAAAAATAACTCCCAGGTATGTTGAGAAAGGTTGCGGGGATAATGGTTGGTCACATAGAACATACACAGAAGGATTAACTTTAATCGAACTACAGCAAAACTGTATTAGCGAACATTCGAATACAAGGGACTTCGAATTGCGAATAGGTACAAGGGAATTCGAATACAAGGGACTTCGAATTGCGAAGGGACTTCGCTTCCAATTGCATGATCGCAGGGAAACATTTTCAGAAAACAGCAGTAACCTTTTAGCCGTGCAATTGTGTCCCCCTTTTGGCGCCAACATATCTACGGCACAGGTGTGACTTTTCTCGGGAGGGTAGGTAGTCGGTTGGGATATAGGTCAGGCGTTTTGGAAGGTCAAGTTTGGTTCGGTTAGGTCGTTAGGTTAGGTTAGTAGGTTAGGTCAGGTTGGGGTTCTCTGTGTTTTATCGTGTAAAATGAACCTTTACTCAATAAACAACCTCGACCTAATCTAACCCAATCTAACCTAACCTGACCTGATCTCCCTGCGCGACTGAAGCGACTAAACCCCATGTTTTTCTCAGCCAGCAATAATAGATATACAGAATGAGAAAGAATAATGCAGGCAGTACAGCAACGAAAATACAAAAGAAAACCATTTGAGGAGTTATACACAATTGCACGACAGAGAAAAAGCACACCCTGTGCCGTCTGCAGGAGCCAAAGGGGGACACAATTGCACGGCCAAGAGCACAGCTTTTTCTAAAATGTTTCCCTGTGATCGTGCAATTGTGTCCCCCCTTCTGCTTGCTGTCCGTCTGTAAACCGCAAATCACGTCTATGCCAATTTGATCTCCTCCTCATTTAAGAGACAGACAGGAGGCGGTCTTCTAAATCATTGTCCATTGGCTCACCACTATCGGCCATTGTGATAAAAACGTATCTAAAAGGCATTTGTTTAATCAAAATTTCTCTCCAAAATTTTTAAAACCGAAGAAATTTTTGAATTCAAAATCCAACTTTCTTTAACTAACGTGTTTTGGTTGATTGCATGCTCCGTTCCCACGCCGTTTTCAGCTCCCCATCTCAAGTAAATTCTGTCCAAAATAAATGCCTCGCCAGTTGGCAGTGGTCCGCCACTGATGGATGGAATCTTATCAGTTTCTCTCTCTGCGCTGCAGTGCAGTTCAGCTGTTGATAATATTTTAGTCGTAAATGAGAAAATATTGCAATGGGAAAAACGGGAAATCTGAAAAAGAACAAGCGTCGGAAACGAGTGCTGCAAGAGTGTTTGGACCCGGGCCCGTCAGCGAATTTTCGAAACCTACCGAAATCGCTGGTGGCAATGACGTCATTGTAACAAAAACCTCATTTACACACTACTAACGAAAATTTTTAAAGCTATTTCAACCTGACCTACTTTCCCAACCTCCCTTGACCTGCTCTTGGTTTCCGCCTCCCGCGATGGTGTCCCCCAGCCGAAAAATGTTAAAAGTCCCTCATCCAGGAACATCTAGAAAAAAAATCGGTCCCTGCGGGAATCGAACCCCATGCGACGGATTAGTAGTCCAGTGCCTTGACCACCAGACCACCAGACCACCGATGCAGCTGCCGAAATTCGCTTTCGAGTTTGCCTTTGATCAAATGAGCTCTCAGAACGTCTGCATAAAAAATGACGTCAGTGCAACCTGCGATTTCGGTGGGTTTCGAAAACAACCGGCCCGTCAGCCACCACAACCGCGAAAAGTCATCAAAGGAACGGGGGCCACTGCACACAAAGAAATACATTTCACGACTTTTTCCCTGTTCTTTTTCCCAGATTTGCTCTCTTTGCATGCGTGTAAATAAAGTTTTAATGGCGGGTTTTCACGGTGGCTGTTTATTTCCCATCATTCGCGGAACAGCCAGATTTCGTCAATTCCCTGGCTGTCTGACACAGAACCTGATAAGTTTGGACCTCATTTAGAAAAATGGCGGCAAAATTAATGTACTCATACATGTGAAAAAAAAGCATCTGTTTAGAGCAAAAACCCCATGCTGCAGAAATTGAGATCCTATTTCACAACCGAGATCAAAATTTGACAACTCCAGAAAGTTCTGTGGTCTGGCGCTTTTCTTTCAGCCTGCACAAGATAAAAAAGAAAGAAAAGAAAAGTTTCGGAAGCAACATTCAAATTGGAAAAATAATATGTACGAAATGTAAATTAATTCCGCCGCCACTGTTCGTGCCTACACGTTGTACTTGATCACAAGGAAGTCATTTTGCCCAAGAATTTTGCGCAGAAAATACGGTCGGATCATTTTGAATGAAAAAAACTCACAAAAGGAAAGTCATTTCGGGGGGCGGAGACTGCTCAAGAAGTGCTCCCAGCGGCTCGCTTTCTCCCTGGTACCTATGGTTTTGCTTCGCTCTGGGTGGGACATTTTGATCTCTCGAACTCAAACACGAATATTGCGCCCAAAATGAATCCAGAATTTCACATTTTTTCAGCTTCTGGGGGCTCCGCCTCCCAGACCCCCGACTGGGTCGGCGCCCAGCTCTTTCCCGAACTGTGTTCCATGTTCCCCATGAAAACTTGAGATGACGAAAAGGCTTTCACGACAATTGACGAAATTCAACAAGCAACACTGACCCTTAACTCCGTCGTTTATCAAAGCGATGTTTGGCCGTGTAGCTCCATAGTTCAACAGGAACAGATCCGGCATGCACTTTGGAATAGCGGATCCTGGGACAATGTTGACCGGTGATTGGCTTTCTCCATCTTCAACCGTCACAACACCGCCTTCTGCAATATCAGAAAAATGGGATTTAGTGTAACCGGCAACAACGCCGGAGTTTCATGCACCGTTTGCCTTTTGGTAAACGGTTTGGTGATAAAATTCACAGTTGTTCACAGAAAACTTCAAAAAGACCTACTCGTATAGTTTCTGCAGCTGCGTAAAATGCAGCCGGAGCATGATTCTAAAATCAATTTTCAATCACAGACCTTGAAAACTCCAGCAGAGTGTCAGATCGCCAGTCTGGTGTCCATCTTGATTTCGTGGGGTTTTGAGGTGTAAAGTGCCAATAACGCTTTATGAAAATTACGGAGGAAATTACCTTTTTCACGTACCAACGCTCCTTCACATACCAACACTTGTTAGGTTCTATAAACAACGAATAATCAAACCTACGAAGCCATTGACCAAGAATGATAAATACAAGAATGATAAATGCAATCGATGATAAATATATGATGATGCAAGAATGATAAAGAACTATAAATGCAAGCATGATAAATGATATGAAGAATGATAAATGATAAATGAAAAATAAATGATAAATGATATGAATGATAAATGCAATGATAAATTGAATGATAATGATAAATAAGAATGATAAATGATGTCTGCAAGAATGAAAAATGCTGAATGATAAATGATAAATGCTGAATGATAAATGCAATCGTAACATGTACCTACGAGCATCCAATTTCAGAAACGGCCAACGACTTACCAGTTGGTGGCGGTCCTGGACGACGGTGAGGTGGACGATGGCGGTGGTATCTCCCTGGTCTCCTCTTTTCCGCGAGTTCTCCTGTGAAGGAATTGCACATGCAAATTGAGAGAACGGAATGCTGGCGATGCAAAAACGATGTCAAAGCTTTCAGATGGTTTTGTACGAATATACACTCAGAAAAATATTAACGCTACCACATACATGGCTTTTCCATTTAACTGTTGCCTCCATTGTCCAAGTGGCAATGAAAGTGCTACATTTTGTTAAAAATTAAAACTTTTATTTCAATTACCATGTTAAGTTTTTGCAAAGTTACATTGTTGCCCCATTTATATAGCGTGTTTGGCTACCGCATTTGCTTTCCTATGCGAAATCGTAAAAACTTTTTGTGGCTGTACGAATAGCTGTCCGCAGTAGATTCAGAAAATTGAACTGTTATACTCGTATGTCGTGAAAATCGTCCTCTCACGGGAAACATCTTCACGGGACCGGAGACTAGGGCAGAACGAAGTGAGGCAGAAGTAGACGGAGGCAGAATTTTTGCATTTTTGGAGGGTGATTTTTTTTTCATTTAATTTAATTTCAAACAATACTGCACCAAAGAATTTTGGGGGCAGGGAGCACACCGCTCCAAAGTACCTACACATCCGTTAGAAACATCGTCAAATTGAGTAAAAACAAAACAAAACAAAAAGTTCTCCAATTAAAAACAAATGGAAGCAGATGAATAAGGCGTGAAACACTGGAGAAATCGCTCCCGTAACGGTGCACGTAATTTAAACGAATGGGGAGAGAAATATAAAATGGCTCTTTTTTGGGGAAGTGCCTCAGGAGTGCTTTGGAAACAACCGAGATGGAGCGTCAAGGGAATTCCATTCTCTTATTGTTTTTGGAAAAAATGAATTCAGAAGAAAATTGTGCCTGGGCGTTGGATATAAAAAACAAAACCCGTGGTCGGAACGGCGTTGAACTGACTTTACAGGCAATAGCAGAAAGGAAGCGGAAGGGCATTTTTAGAAAACAAGGGTCAGAAAAAATTTTGAGAAAGATTCTGTTGAGAATTTTTTTTTAATTTCTCCGGGTTAGGTTTGGTCAGGTTAGGTTAAGTTATGTTAGGACAGGTGTAAGCTACCACCTCCATGCAAAAACTCCCTCCTTTGTCCAATTCTACCTCAGTCCACTTCTGCCTCAGTCCACTTCTGCCTCAGTCCGTTCTATCCGTTGGTTTTTCTGAAATAACAAGTGAGGCTATACAACTTTTTGTACCTCGGCGGTTAATTCGCACTGTGCGTAGGCCACCGTGGTTAAACTTGCATTTATCTGACATGAAAAGGAAGTTACGGTTGCTTTTCAGAAATCGGAAGCGCTCACGTGAATGTGCTATTTCATATAAGAAAGCTCTTGCGGCTTGTTCGGAAGGAAAACACAAGGCTCTTTCTGATTATCTCCTTTCCTTCCGTGAAGGTTGCTTTGGAGTAAAAAAATTTTGGGAATTCAACAAAATTCTGAAAACAGACACGGCTTCCATTCCAACTCTCTCTTTTGATGACACCAATTGTCCGATTTTGGCTTCAAATGAATCAGAGAAAGCAGAGCTTTTGAATAGAGTGTTTGCAAAGGTGTTTCAAAAATCAAGCCATGCTTCCGCTGCGTCTGATTCTTCTTGTTCACAGTGTCACCATTGGGAAGTCTTCTCTGAAACTTCCATCATAAATCGAATTATTAAAATGAAATCTAAAGTGTCTGAAGGCGATGATCATATTACTGCAAGGTTTTTGAAATTGCTTCCTAACGTATTTAGCAAATTTCTTGTTTTGATTTTTAATGCTAGTCTAAGGTAATATACCATCCGCTTGGAAGCGCTCTCTTATTGTACCGATCTTCAAGAAAGGTAGTAAATCTGACCCCTCTAATTATCGCCCTATTAGCCTACTAAACACTTGTTCAAAAATTTTGGAATTTCTTATGGCTACTCGCATGAGAGGCTATTTGGATTCAAATGGGCTGCTTTCTCCATTTCAGCATGGCTTCCGGGCAGGCTATTCATGCACTTCCCAACTCACCTCTTTTGTGCAAGAGTTGTCTATGGCTTTGGATTCGGGGGGACAAGTTGATGCCATAGCAATAGACTTTGCCAAAGCCTTTGACACAGTTGACCACGTGAAAACAAAAGCAAAAATGTCTGAAAGAGGCAATGGCATTGTTGGGCTTTACACGAAGGTGCATGTGTTTCTGTTGCGTCCGTGCTTTCGACCTTTAAATTTGATCGCACACACGACCGTGAAAACAAAAGCAAAAATGTCTGAAAGAGGCAATGGCATTGTTGGGCTTAACACGAAGGTGCATGTGTTTCTGTTGCGTCCGTGTTTTCGACCTTTAAATTTGATCAGCACACACGACCGTGAAAACAAAAGCAAAAATGTCTGAAAGAGGCAATGGCATTGTTGGGCTTTACACGAAGGTGCATGTGTTTCTGTTGCGTCCGTGCTTTCGACCTTTAAATTTGATCGCACACACGACCGTGAAAACAAAAGCAAAAATGTCTGAAAGAGGCAATGGCATTGTTGGGCTTTACACGAAGGTGCATGTGTTTCTGTTGCGTCCGTGCTTTCGACCTTTAAATTTGATCGCACACACGACCGTGAAAACAAAAGTAAAAATGTCTGAAAGAGGCAATGGCATTGTTGGGCTTTACACGAAGGTGCATGTGTTTCTGTTGCGTCCGTGTTTTCGACCTTTAAATTTCATCAGCACACACGACCGTGAAAACAAAAGCAAAAATGTCTGAAAGAGGCAATGGCATTGTTGGGCTTTACACGAAGGTGCATGTGTTTCTGTTGCGTCCGTGTTTTCGACCTTTAAATTTCATCAGCACACACGACCGGGAAAACAAAAGCAAAAATATCTTTGAAAGAGGCAATGGCATTGCTGTGCATGTGTTTCTGTTGCGCCTGTTTTTGAACTTTAAATTTAATCAGCACACACCACACGACCGTGAAAACAAAAGCAAAAATGTCTGAAAGAGGCAATGGCATTTTTGGGCTTTACACGAAGGTGCATGTGTTTCTGTTGCGTCCGTGTTTTCGACCTTTAAATTTCATCAGCACACACGACCGGGAAAACAAAAGCAAAAATATCTTTGAAAGAGGCAATGGCATTGCTGTGCATGTGTTTCTGTTGCGCCTGTTTTTGAACTTTAAATTTAATCAGCACACACCACACGACCGTGAAAACAAAAGCAAAAATGTCTGAAAGAGGCAATGGCATTGTTGGGCTTTACACGAAGGTGCATGTGTTTCTGTTGCGTCCGTGTTTTCGACCTTTAAATTTCATCAGCACACACGACCGTGAAAACAAAAGCAAAAATGTCTGAAAGAGGCAATGGCATTGTTGGGCTTTGCACGAAGGTGCATGTGTTTCTGTTGCGTCCGTGTTTTCGACCATTAAATTTGATCAGCACACACGACCGGGAAAACAAAAGCAAAAATATCTTTGAAAGAGGCAATGGCATTGCTGTGCATGTGTTTCTGTTGCGCCTGTTTTTGAACTTTAAATTTAATCAGCACACACCACACGACCGTGAAAACAAAAGCAAAAATGTCTTTGAAAGAGGCAATGGCATTTTTGGGCTTTACATGGAGGTGCATGTGTTTCTGTTGAGCCTGTTTTTGACCTTTAAATTTAATCAGCACACCCGACCGGGAAAACAAAAGCAAAAATGTCTTTGAAAGAGGCCATGGAATTTTTAGGCTTTACATGGAGGTGCATGTGTTTCTGTTGCGTCCGTGTTTTCGACATCAGCACACAAATTTGATCAGCACACAAGACCGGGAAAATAAAAGCAAAAATGTCTTTGAAAGAGACAATGGCATTGTTGGGCTTTACACGGACGTGCATTGTTTCTGTTGCGTCCGTGTTTTCCCTTGGGCAAAACCCCAATAATGTGAAAACGGGCAAATCAATTTTGGCCGACGGCGTTCATGAAACTGTCTCACACTAACAGTAGATGTATAAGCTTAGACAAAGACAAAATCAACTTAAACAGACAAACATACCTCCTTCAATAGCCGCTATCAGCACCAGGGAAACCACCAAACTCAGAACCACTGAAGCATTCATCTCTGAAAATTTAAGGTAAAAGTGAAACCTTCAGCTTAAAAAACGCATCATTGTGGTTTCAGATGGACATCCAATTTCGGACAACTTTCTGAAGGGTGCGTTCCAACTGATTTTTACGCGCTTTTGGGAGGTATTTGGAACTGATTTTTGGTATGATTTATTTCCTTCTGCAGCTAGCAAGTCATTGCCTGCATTGAGAAAACTCCCTGCATTCGAATTGGGTTTTCTTGCGTCAAATCGCATAAAAGTCATATCGTCAAGTCAGCACCATCCGTTGTGTCCGTTGCCAAGCAAAGGAAATGATGGATTTGACTAGCAATCCCGTTCTTGCTGAAATGCACATGCGTCAACTTAGTGGCTGTTCCAGCAGGGGGTCAGAAAATCGACTGTCGGCCTTGTAATGCAAAATATTGATTTTTGCCACTTTGGAAACCCCTCAATTTTGCACACAAAATAAACCACAATGAATTTGTTTGAAGCTCGTGGAAGGCATCAAGCACAGCAACTTCTTTCCAACATAAACCACAATCCTGAAAAGTCCTCAACCCATTGGAGAATTCATCCCCAGATCCTCTGCTGGTAAGATTCAGGGGCTCCGTTCATTGGAACCCTGCTGCAAGGCGCCTACGTGTCCCACCCCCTTTGCGGGAAGCTGGATGTTAAGCAATAATAACAACAAATCGTTTTTAATCAGATGATAACAGCGGTACTGAACAATTTCATTGGAAATCAATATTTTTCCAACAAAAGCGCACTCAAAACGCACAGTTTGGTTTGACCTCCCCCAGTTCACAAGTCAAAATATTCGGTTTTCAACTAAAGAATTCATGAGTTTTTGTTGTCAAGCCTGTGTCTTTTGCTCAGCAATAACATGCTTTTCGAATTTTGGATCCGTCGAAGAGGGACCTCCGTGTTGAGAATAATTTTATTTCCAATTCTTGGGACTTCTCAATTCGAAAAACATTGTCTGGAGCAAAAATATTCAGGATATGCCCCATCGCACAGTCCCGAAATATTTTTCAAAATAAAATAAATTAAAATTACGGAATGGGCTTACGGCGAAATAAAATTTGTTACAGAAAACGCAGTGGGCCAAAAACTCTTCTCACTCCTGACAAACGTCGATTAGCTTTAGATCAACTATAAAATTTTGTTTCTTACCTGATTGCAAGCGGAATCGGTGTCAGATATCCTTCGGGCGGAAGAAAACTGCGATTTGTAGCGATTGTAATCGTACTTTGATTTCCGACGAGCTTTATAGGTACTCGTGGGATAGTCTGACAGGTACATGCAAATGCGTCACATGAATTGGCAATTTTTACCGCTAAATTTGGCGCCAAATGCGGCGTAAGTCCAAGACATTTGGCAGATCGCTGTGGGCGAGTTTGATGCGGAATGAAGGCTTGCAATTTTCCCTGTCTCGCTCGACAGATTCCAGCTTTTGTGGTGGAATGAATGGCCCAACGTGGGCTTTAGAATAAACAGATATCCTGAACGGAAAATCAAATCCGGACTCCCGGCGCAGAGCTCCAGCGGGTTTCAAAAGGAAGAGCTGTGACGGGCGGTCCTTGAGAATGGATGGCATCCTTGTTCTGTTCGCCTTTTAGATTTCGAAGGCTTTGGACTCCCTCACCATCAATCACAACAAATCCCGTTTTATAGAGCGCTCACCAGTTCGCAATAACTATATACGATACTTCAACTCGTCTTTCCCACGGACCATACGGGATTGGAATAGCCTCCCTGTCTCATCCCCTCTTGTTTCTCGTGTACATGCAGTCCTGGGTGCCGCAACAATCGCGAACACCAAATTGTAACAATTATTGTTTCTGTTCGTTTTCATTTTATTTTAACCATTGTGACTCAGAATGGATTCTGTCATTCCACGTCTGCCACCAAAACCTTATTTGTAGCAGTATTGTTTTCATAAATAAATAAATAAATAAATAAATAAATAAATAAATAAATATCTAAATAACTGATCAAGTTATTCTGCAGTTGATTTTCATTCCAATCTTTTTTGAAAACATTTCCATTGCCGCGGGTCGCACTTTGCTGTAATTTATTCTTCCCACTCTTCTTACCCCTCAAATGAAATGTAGGTATACAAAGCATCAAACATGGGCAATTAGTGACGTGTGTCAAGTTGGCCGACCTAACTTATCGCCAGCGAAATTGACTATAACATCAATTTTGTACTTATTTTGTACCGCAAAGTACCGTCGAGAAAGAATTTTGTACCAACTCCGTTTCGTTGGAAATTTCCATTTTCATTTGGTCGGCCAACTTGACGTCAATTTGGCCGACCTGATGAAAATGGAAATTTCCAGCGAAACGGAGTTGGTACCAAATTTGTTTTCAGCGGTAGGTATGTACTTTGCGGTATAAAATTAGTTCAAAATTCCTGTCCAGTCGGATTTTCGGTACCGATGACGGTTTCCGAGTACTGGAACTTAGGTCGGCCAACTTGACGTCAAGTTGGCCGACCTAATGAAAATGGAAATTTCCAGCGAAACGGAGTTGGTACAAAATTCGTTTTCAGCGGTACTTTGCGGTACAAAATTTGCACAAAATTCCTGTCCAGTCAGATTTTCGGTACCGATGACGGTTTCCGAGTACTGGATCTTAGGTCGGCCAACTTGACGTCAAGTTGGCCGACCTAATGAAAATGGAAATTTCCAGCGAAACGGAGTTGGTACAAAATTCTTTTTCAGCGGTACTTTGCGGCACAAAATTAGCACAAAATTCCTGTCCAGTCAGATTTTCGGTACCGATGACGGTTTCCGAGTACTGGAACTTAGGTCGGCCAACTTGACGTCAAGTTGGCCGACCTAATGAAAATGGAAATTTCCAGCGAAACGGAGTTGGTACAAAATTTTTTCTCGACGGTACTTTACGGTACAAAAGTAGTACAAAATTGCTGTTATAGTCAATTTCGCTTGCGAAAACTTAGGTCGGCCAACTTGACACACGTCAATTAATGAACTTGGAAGGAAAATAAAAATGAGGGCCTAAAGAAATAGGCCAAGGCCTGAATTTCAGCCTTAAGGTCTTCGAGTTTGTAATGTTCCTACCTGAAAAAGGGAAATTTTAAACACAATTCAGGCATAGGCCTGCCGACATCTTTGTTGGCCTTGTCGATATTGTTTTTCCGGGTTAAAGGAATAAGCCGGGGGGACGTAAACGAAACTGGAGACGTAATTGAAACCGTATCCGATTGCATCCCAGGTGCATGGTATATTAGGGGACGTAATCTAAACCAAGACACACCTTTATGGGAAGACATGCTCTAAGCTGCGAATCGAAGGAAACAAGATGCGAGCTTCCGCCGCCGTCCGCTGCACGACTGTGCGCTTCATACGGAGTGAAAGACTGAAAACAGAGAATCGCCTTCCTGTTGCGTTTTGATCCCGAAATTGAGGCAGAAAACAGCTGAATTGTGATTTGTGATTGAATGCTTCAAAAATGTGCAAGGCCTGGTCGTGGGTGGGCAGTGTTGGAGTGGTCGGGTGTTGGAGGTGGAGGACAGGGTCAGCCATTGCCTCGATTGGCACAAATTTGGAGCCTTTTTTGGCGCGGATTTCAAACTGTCGGGGATTCATTTCATTTTCGTGTCTGTCTGTCAGAAGCCTGCAGTCGCCAGTGTTCACAGGTCCGTGTTCAAGAAAGGTCATCCTTTGGGTCATCCCATCCGTGGCAGCATATGTGATGGTCGGAAATTTGCATTTGCGGCTAGCATTTCACCAAAAATGACAAGAGTATTTCCATCAATGATTCTTTCCATACCAAACTATTTTAAGGAGGTGGTCCATCGATGTTTCCAGACTGAAAGGTCCACACAAAAATCTCTTACCCCTGTAGTTTGTGGCTGGAAACAGGAATGTTAGATGCCTATGTTGTTCACATTTAAAAGGTAAAGATGCATGCACCTGTTTCTCAGGTCAAATGGAAAACTACCGAGGCTTGCGGTCAACAAGGGGTACATATCACGCGTGGTAAGATTGGATGTCCGGACAGCGCCTCACACCAATCAAGGAGTTTAAGAAGGCACAGGATAATCTTTTCCCATCGTGATTTTTTGCCCTTTTCATTTTTCAGATCCCATTCACAAAGGTCTCATTTAAAATCAATTGGCTTCAGAAAGCCACCCGCCATGTGGTCAAAGGCCAACGCGCAAGAATTAGTAGAGATACCTACTTTGCGTTTTTGCACCTATTTACCTTTTGCTTGCCGAACTCCACATGTCCCCTTACGATTACAGCAGAGGTTCCCAAGGGATGAAAAAGGACATCATAATCAAAAAGCTTCAGCTTTTAGGGGCTGATCAAATCGTCCCCGTTCAATTCGTCCCCGCGATTATTTAGTCCCCGAGCAAAAAATCGTCCCGGAATCACATCGTCCCCGAGTCAAATCGACCCCAACCTAATCGTCCCCAACCTAATTTTCCCCAATCAAATCATCCCTCTGGTGGAAAAACAGCTTGAGTCCCATCAACAAGGAGGTATTTCATTGACGAGGGTCCTTCTTAAACGCGGAAATCGCGGTTTTTGCGGACTGATGGCTGCAGTGCGAATCTAAGTGCCCAAACCTCCTAACTACCTTCATAAAATCCAACAAAACCTAACCCAATCACACCAAACTCAACCCAAACTAACCTAACCTAACCTGAGGTTCCGCGTAATTCGCTTGTTCCGTGAAACGCCATATCTCCCATTGGTCCGCATTCCACATTTTAGTTTGTCCCCTTGTTGGATACGAATGGGAGTCAAAGCGTCAGATTTGACCACTGTGTCCCAAAGGGTTTTCGACCATTGTGTGATGGGTTTTTGCGATAATGGAATTTGTTGATCATCTTTGTGGTCTTGTAGGCTGGGATTTGATAGGGGCTATTTGATTCGGGGACAATTCGATCGGGACGAATTGCACGGGGACGAAATAATCGGGGACGAATTGAACGGGGACGAAATGAATCGGGGACGAATTGAACGGACACCCTACTCGTACCAATGCCCCCTGTGGGGCTCTGTCTCTTTGAACCCAGCCGGCCTGGCTCCTCAGGTCCTGCAGGGCGTCC
>JASGXE010005261.1:0-24764 GCA_030068105.1 Sinentomon sp. SZTP_YWyxl
TTAACGTTCTCATTCTTTCCCAGCGGAACACTCGAGGATTGGAATGCACTGCCCTCCGATTCGCCGCCCCTGAAAATGTTTGAGGTTATTCATGCAATTTATCCCGATGCCTGAAATTTCCATACATGCAGTCCAATTCAAAATATCCTTCATAACCCGTGGTTCTGCAAATTATGTCAACTATTTGAAACTATCATTATTTTGCCTGTCTTTTCAAACATACTGGACATCCCTGCAACAAATTTAACTGGGCTAATATTTTGTTGTATGCGTTGCAGCAAATGAATGAAACAAATCAAAGTGAAAAGGAAGAAAAGTTTCACAGCAATGATGCATGTGTTGAACAGAAAAGAAAAAAAAAACACGGTGTGGGCAAAATTATGTTGACAATACCATGTTGCTGAGAATATCACAGGCGTTTCATTGTGTTTGACTTAGAATAATTCCAGTAGATGGCGACACATGCTTCCATGTTGTTTTTCTTTTGGGGTCTTTTCCATTTGTGGCATCCTTTTGTCACACTCCACATTGGACATGTAAATTAACTTTTCCTGCATGACATCTGCACACATTTTTCAAATTCCATCGGAATTGTGCTGAACACTGATTGCGGTATTTTTAGTTTCCACAATCATTTCGTGATTATCAAGAGGGTGACCTTATTTTCTTTGAGATAGATTTTCGGTTTGCAATGTCATTAATGTAAATTAGAAAAGAATTTGTTGTGGTCAGCAGAAGCTGGCTGAAAGTGAAGCAGAAAAAGTCTTGATGCATTTTCTTCAGCTGGAAACACATCCTGGGAATGACTGGCAAAGTTGTTCGTGGTCATTTTGGATCTGTGCATATCATTTATTCTGCAAGACACTGGATCCTACATAGATTTGTATTGTTCCCTTCAACAATATCATGCCAATTTTGGATCTCACCCACAGTTTGTACCGACCTTTTCTGAGATTTTGGAATGGCATCCAGTTTTATCTTGAGACCAGTGGTTGTAGTTCTCGAGGGAAATCACTCAGGATTGTTTGCAAATCTGCCTCACAACTGTCGATTCAAGGGCCTTGTTCACTCAGTTGCAGATGTTCCAGGTGGTGTTGATCCAAGGTTTCTCGCTGGTTTCACAGAGATGCAGCCTCTCTAACTCTTATAAGAGATTACTTTTCCCTGCAGGCAACTCCAGGATGTCCATTCAAACTGTGCGTTTTTGTTTTGTTACCCAGCCATGTGCTTTGCACGTTAGAACTCTTTCGGAGGAGCAGTGCCGGATTAAAAGAGCGTGGGGCCCTGGACCCAGTTTTTTCGGGGCCCCCTGACCCTGAACCTTTGGCAGAAAATCGAAAGCAGAAAAGGGTTTTGTGGACATTGAGAGAATAAAAAAAAACCACCCATGTGGGACCCTCAGAGGCTGGCGCACCTCCACAAAACTGACGCTTAGGAAGAAAAAAATGATTTTGTATGCAAAATTGAGAGAGAAATGGCCGCACGGCCCTGGATGGGCCCTCAGAAGCCGGGGGCCCTACTTTAGGGGGTATGTAGCACAATTATTTGTGATTTTGGTTTTTATTTTGCCCAAAATGAGTGTTGATATCATAGTTTGGGATCTCCTGAATCAGAATCTGTGCTCAGATTTTGTCTCGCTTCATAGTTTTGTCACAAATTGCAACAAAGTAGAGGAACTTCTTGAACATAACGGTGGAGGTAACCAGCTGCAGAAACAGTCAACATTGCACAAAAGGAGTCAAACTCAGTCTGCACAAGAGGCAAAGACGAAATTTTTTACTCCGTTTTCCTCTTTCCCACCAAGTGGAAAAGATTTTTTTCTGTTCTCAAAGTTTAAACGCATTTTACTTGAAATTTTGTTCATTTCGCGCAAACATTTAACTTTTTTCAGCACTCTTTTGGGCTATCCGAATGAAATTTTGCACACAGGGTCAAAAATTGTCCGGAGGGACTGACATTCTCGGAATTTTCATGTTTCATTGCCTTTTCAACATATCAGTTGGCCACTCTAAAACTTTGGCGCTTTTGGCTTTTGTTGGTTTTTGCTGTAGCGTTTTTTCGTTACATTGCAAGCAAGGTAACGAAAACAACTGACAACGTCAGTCTATTTTTCATGCTTTTTTGGTCCAGAAAGTGGTATTAGAGCAGCAGGATATGTTTAGACTTTCCTACCAAACCATCAAAAAGTTAGCGCTCCTTATTTGCATTGTTATTTGAATAACTCCAGAACCAATTGAGTTAGGGAGGTTGAAATCGTGCACAGAAAGTCACCTATAGGAATGCAATAACTGAGCTAAATTTGAACCAATTTGGAACACAAACACCGAAGTTGGTAATTTTGGGTTGCGTACCCCCTTAACTGATGTTTTTTGAGGAAAATCGAAATCAAAACAAGGATTTTGTGGGAAAAAAGGCCCCTCGGTGGGGCCCTCAGTCGATGCCGAGGGCCCCGATTGAACTCTGGCACTTCCAAAAATCGCAAGCAAAAAAGAATATTTTGTGGACAAAATGAGAGCAAAAAGCCATCCTAGTGGGGCCCTCAGAGGCCGGGGGCCCCTGGACCCAGGTCCAGTCGGTCCATAGGGAAATCCGGCACTGCGGAGGAGAGAAGGATCCGGTGGAAAGTTCGGTGTGAAAAGCTCGATTTTCAAATGAGGTCGCATTGAATGATTGAGGCTGTAAATGAAAGTCAAGAAAACCCTCTCACATCAGGGCGAAATAAACACCAAAGTAGTTTTCCACTAGGCCTTTCTCTCCACAGCTTCCCTTTGAGGCCCTTCTCCACTCTGTCATAACAAACGACAATTTGGTATTAAAAACACTCATGCTTGATAACCACGCATTCGTTCTTAGCCAAACGTAAAACTTGAGCCCATTCCTTCCAGCTGTGATGCATTCCTGGAATATGGCCCTCGCCCCTCTTAATATGGGCTGTACGATTTCCAAACACAACATATTTGCTTTTCCATTGTCACAAGAGCTGCTGTGTTTTAACTTTTTCCAAGCTCCTTGCCAATAAATTTGCCTTCCACGGGCCTCAAACAAATTCATTGCGAAAGATACATCCGCTTGAATCGGCTTTTGTGTTTTATCTGAATGGGAAACTGCATCCTACCTACACATATGATGGATGATGCATTTAATATCTTTCACAGCCGTGATTGCAATCTGGCAGCACTTTTTTATTTTTTTTCCCCAGCTCAAGAGTGAAAGAGAACCAGCTTCCAATTTTAATTACAAAGAAAACCAGAAAAGCTTTGCAGCAAAATGCTTGTGCTGAACGGGAAAGAAAAGCACATTGTGTGGGCAAAATATTCCCTTCATCGCAACAGATTGCTTGGAATATTATCACAGGAGTTGCTGTTTTTGACGAAAAATTCTGGTGGATTATTTTTGACTTAGAATCATTTCGGAGATTGGACTTAAAATAATTCCAGTAGATGGCGGCACATATTTCCACCTCGTTTTTCATCTGGCATCTTTTCCATTTGCTGCCTATTCTTCTCGTGCGTCTCTTTGGAGATGTGAATACATGTGATCCTGCAGGACACCTGCTTTCGTTTGTCCAATTTCATTCACATTGGGCTTGGGCTGAAAGCTACTGGTATTTTTGATTCCCAGGGTCATTTCGTGATGTTCAAGAGGGCGATCTGATTTCATTTGGCGTAGAAATCTAAATTATGGTAAATCGTTTATATAGATGAAATTTGTTGTGGTCAGCGGAAGCTGGCCGAAAGGAGAAAATGCTAGTTTTGATGTTCTGTCGGAAACTCTGCGTGGAATGACAGCGAAGTTATTCATGTTTATTTGGGATTGGGTCACAGTTTATTTTTTTGTTGGTTTGTACCAGCCGATGCTGGGAACCAGGGTTAGTCGGTCGCATTTGAGCCACCGTGGAGGTCGGGGGAAAGCCTGGTCCTTTCAAACCAGATAAAAAAATCCCTCCTTGCAGTACCAGATAGAAGCTCCAGGTGCAAATAAAGAGAAGATTTGGAAGAGAGCCCTTCAAGGGACACTCTTTTACCAAATCATTCGCGAAGCTCTGCCACCAAGCTTCTGTCTGCTGCCACCAGACATCAGGTCGAAGTTACAGTGCCAACTTTTGGATAGTCTAAAAGGTGCAGATTTATGCATCAACCGAACTTTACCCCTGTTATTTCATGCACCCATTTTGGACCTTTACAGTACTTTGCAAAAAACCTGTTACAGCGGGAATGGGAGATGATGATTTCCATTTGCAAAATACTTGTTTGTACATATGGAAACGTAATGGAAGAAGGTGATTTCCTTTTGCAAAATACATGTAACACATGTTGGCTTATATGGCACAACAAACCAAACAAGAATCATTATGTGATCGACGTGATAATGACAGCATAATGATTCTTGTTTGGTTTGTTGTCCCATCTGAGCCAATATGTGTCACAAGTATTTTGCAAAAGGAAATCACCTTCTTCCATTACGTCTCCATACGAAGCGAGATCAAAAAGTTCTGAGCTTACCAATTTCCCCCTTTCCAAGTGATTTGTTTTATTTTTTTCCATAGTTCCATTCTTCTGTAATTCCTGGTCAAATTTTGATTGATTTCTGTTCATGCATTCCCGAGGAATCTGGCTTTCTGTGTTGCAGTCTCAGGTTTTTGAAAATTTACAATTTGGAACAACATTTTGTCATCAAATTTTTGACATTTGAACCAATTCTACCTCAGGAATATCATGACCGATTGTGAAGGGTCTTCCAGGATGACTCTCCATCTTATCCGAAGGTAAAAAGATGGGCTGCACACTTCAAGTGTTGCCGAACCTCCTTGGAAGATGATCCCTGGAGCCGGGAAGACTGAAAATTCCTTTTCAGAGAGGAGAACAGAAGAGTGGAGCAATTTGTCATGGGAAACAGACTAGGATGGGGGTTCAGCAATACTTGAAGTGTGCAGCCCATCTTTTTACCTTCGGATAGGATGGAGAGTCATCCTGGAAGACCCTTCACAATCGGTCATGATATTCCTGAGGTGGAATTGGTTCAAATGTCAAAAATTTGATGACAAAATGTTGTTCCAAATTGCGAATTTTCAAAAAGCTGAGACCACAACACAGAAAGCCAGATTCCTCGGGAATGCATGAACAGAAATCAATCAAAATTTGACCAGGAATTACAGAAGGATGGAACTATGGAATAAAAATAAAACAAATCACTTTGGAAAGGGGAAATTGGTAAAGCTCAGAACTTTTTGATCTCCCTGCGTATGTGTAACAGATATTTTGCAAATGGAAATATTCATCTCCCATTCCCCCTGTACTGTATATGTAACAGGTCTTTTGCAACGTTCTGTACATAATTTGTTCATGCAAGATCCAATAAAAATTGGAATAATCCAATTATTGTTCCGTTCCACTATGTCATGCCCTTTTTGGATCTCACCAGACGTACAGCACCCACCTACTCATGCTGTGCTGAGGACTGGAATGGCCTCCAGTTCTAATTTTATGCCAGTTGTGGTTCTCCAGAAGAATGCACTTCGGGTTGTTGCAAATCTTCCCCACAAGGCCACAAGTGTCATTCTTTCTTCCACTGAAGCACTCCTTTTGTCTCATTTTCTCTACCTAATACATTTTATTCATTTCATTCAGACTTTCAACTTCGCTGCCATGTTGCATCCTGCAACTCCCCTCCCTCCACATTAACTTGGTTTCATACACTGTGTTACCAATCTGGTTCTTCCATATACTTTGCAATCCACCTTTATGGGTTTGCATGTCTGATGGGGCGAATTGTTCTCTGCTTTGATCTGATCTTGCACATTGGTTTTTTCATCTTCTTCTGCATGGGATGTTGTGCTGAATCATCATCTGAAAGGTGGCTGCATTCAAACGTGACATTGCTGGCTGGTGCTGAAGAGTGAAGAAGCCAAGAAGCTGAAGTTGCATAACTGCTGAACTGCACTGCAAGATCTTTTTCCGTGAGCAGGGAGTTTTTCACCGGTTTGCTCTGACCGGTTTTTCTCCCTGCCCCAGGGCCAGCAGCGACCGTCTTCGGACGGGGGCATGCGACCGTCTTCGGACGGGAGCAGTCTGCATAAAATGCCCGTCAAATCGACTTGAAAAAAAAAAAGATCTTTTTCCGTTCCGAATCTGCAAAAATCTACAATTTCCAGTTAAAATTGTGTTGTGTTCGTTCATCATCGATTCCAACTGGGGTTGAACATCAATCTGGTTGAAAAATATCATGAAATTTTATTGATATTGCATGAATTTGGTTCAAATTGAGAATTTTTAGATCCCATGTTTTATGGGGAAATCCTATTTTTTCTTGAGGTCGGCACGAACCCTAAATGCGGCCTATTTCCAAACCGCACCGTACCTACACGTATTATGCAGCTTTTGTGATCTGTCACAGCCATAGTTGCAATCTGGCGGCACTTTTATTTCTATTCCCCGCACAAAAGTCTTTTTACTCGTACTTTCAGACTGCAATTCAATATCACATGAAACTTTCAAACCAGAGTGTCATTACATAGTTTTTATTACTGAATCCCACTCATTAAGTCAATGATTTTAACGTTCTCATTCTTTCCCAGCAGAACACTCGAAATATCGGAATATCCTGCCCACCGATTCGCCGCCCCTGAAGATAGAGGGTATTCATGCAATTTATCCTGATGTCTGAAATTTCCATACATGCAGTCCAATTCAAAATATCCTTCACAACCCGAGGTGCTGCAATTGACGTCAACTATTTGAAACTACGATAGATATCATTATTTTGCCTGTCTTTTCAAACGTCTGGACATCCCTGCAACAATTTTAACTGGGCCAGTATTTTGTTGTATGCAATTTTGTTGATGTTTCACACACAATTTGCAGCAAATGAATGAAAAAATCAAAGTGAAAAGGAATAAAAGTTTTCGCAGCAAAGACGTGCGTGTAGAACAGAAAAGAAAAACACATAGATTTGGGCAAAATTCTCTTGACACTGCCATGTGGCTCAGAATATCACAGGCATGTCATTATTTTTGACTTAGAATAATTCCAGTAGATGGCGACACATGCTTCCATGTCGTTTTTCTTCTGGGATCTTTTCCATTTGCGGCATCGTTTTGTCATACTCCACATTGGCCATGTAAATTAACTGATCCTACATGACGTCTGCACACATTTTTCCAATTTCATTGGAATTGTGCTGAACACTGACTGCAGTATTTTTTATTTCCACAATCATTTCGTGATGATCAAGAGGGCGACCTGATTTTCTTTGAGATGGAATTTCCCTGGGTCATTTATATAAATTAGAAAAGAATTTGTTGTGGTCAGCGGAAGCTGGCTGAAAGCTAGATAAATCATGATGCTGTATCTTCTGACTGAAATACAACTTAGCAATGAAGGCACCGTTATTCGTGGTCATTTTGGATCTGTACATATAATTTCTTCTGCATGACACTACACCCTGCATAGATTTGGATTGTTCCCTGCAACAATGTCATGCCTGTTTTGGATCTCACCCTCAGTGCGTACCTACCTTTTCCGAGATTTTGGAATAGCATCCGGTTTTATCTTGAGACCAGTGGTTGTAGTTCTCGAGGAGAAATCACTCAGGATTGTTTGCAAATCTGCCTCACAACTGTCTATTCAGTTGCAGATGTTCTTTCCAGGTGGTGATGAACCAAGTTTCTTGCTGGTTTCACAGAAGTGTTGCCTCTCTTGACTCCATTGAAAATTGTTTTCCCTGCAGGCAACTCCAGGATGTCCATTCAAATTATTCATTTTCGTCCATTCCCATTCAAATTATGCATTTTCTCATGCCCAGCCATGTGCTTTACACGTTGGAACTCTTTGTCTGCTTCCCTTTGAGGCCTTTCTCCACTCGGTCATGCCAAACGACAATTTGGTATTGAAAGCACTTGATGCTCAATAACCATGCTTTCATTCTTAGCCAAACATAAAACTAGAGCCCATTCATTCCAGTTGTGATGCATTCCTAGAATATGGCCCTCGCCCCTCTTAATATCGGCCGTAGAATTTCCATACACGACACATTTCCTTTTCCATCGTTGCCAGAGCTGCCGTGTTTCAACTTCTTCTGAACTCTTTTCCAATAAATTAGCCTTCCACGGGCTTTAAACATTCATCCGCTTGAATTGGCTGTTGAGTTGAACCTGAACGGGAAACTGTAGAAAAATATACAAATATATATACTCGTATGCATACAAATAAAAAAATTTAAATTTTTTTTTAAAAAAATAAAATTTAATCATAAACTGCACCGCATTTATGATCTGTCTTTGCCGTGATGACAATCTGGCGGCACTTTTTTTCCAGCACTTTTTTTCCAGTGAAAGAAAATTGAGAAAAGTGTCACGGCAAAGATGCTTCTGCTGAATGGGAAAGAAAAGCACATGGTGTGGGCAAAACATTCCCATCATCACAACAGATTGCCCAGAATATCACAGAAGTTTCTTTGTTTTGACTTAGAATGATTCCAGTAGATGGCGACACATGCTTCCGCGTCATTCTTCTGGGATCGTTTCCATTTGCTGCCTCGGTTTCTCGCACTTCTCTTTGGAGATGTGAATGCACTGTTCCTGGAGGACACCTGCTTGCGTTTGTCCAATTTCATTGGAATTGGGCTGAAATCACAGGTATTTTGGTTCCCACAATCATTTGGTGAAGATCAAGAGGGCGACCTGATTTCATTTTGGGGTAGAAATCGGATTTGGTAGATCATTTATAAATATGAATTTGTTGTGGTCAGCGGAGGCTGGCTGGAAAGTGGGAGAAATCATTCGTTATGCTGTACTGTTTCCTCTCGGAAACTGCCTGCGGAATGACTGGCAAAGTTATCCCTGGCAATTTGGTAATGGATGGCAGTAACAGTGTCCAATTTTTGGATATTCTAAATGGCGTTTTAAGATCTAGATCGATACATCAGCTGCGCTTCACACCTAACCTGATCCCTGTTTCTTCTGGCACTAGATTTACTGAATTTTTTGACGTCAAAAATTGGATATTCCATGCCCCATTTGCCTGAACATGATTTGTTCATGCAAGATCCAATGAACTTTGGATTCTTCCATTCCACTATGTCATGCCTAGTTTGGATTCACCGGACGTACAGTATTCGCCAACTGGCTAGGGAATACCATCCAGTACCACTTTTTGGCCAATTGCGGTTCTGAAGAAGAATGCACTCAGGAGTGTTACAAATCTGCCACACAACTGTCGATTCAAGGGCCCTTTTTATTAGTAGCAGATGTTAAAAATGCGGCAGATTATTTTTTTTAATAGGCCTCAGAGTGTAGCGTTCATTGCTGTCATCATAGGCCATTTTCTTTATTGGACCAATCAAGGAAAATATATGTATGTAAACAGCAATTCAACTTTTAACAAAGCAAAGCTTAACTAAACGAACAGAAACATGGCTGAAAGACTGAAAAGAAGCATGCATGTCTGATAATGATAAACTGAACAGAACCTGCTTGAACAGGAACCCTCCCAACTGCTTGCTACAGCAGTTGGGTGGGAGGGACGTTTTGATTACCAGGTGGTGTTGATCTGTTTCTTGCTGGTTTCAGAGAAGTGTTGCCTCTCTAACTCTTATAAGATTCCTTTTCCATGCAAGCAACTCCAGCTTGTCCATTCAAACCATGCGATTTTTCATGCCAAGCCATGTGCTTTGCACTTGAAACTCTTTCTCCGCTTCCTCTTTGAGGCCGTTCTCCACTTGATGATGCCAAGCGGCGATTGAAAGAACTTAATGCTCGATAACCATGCCTTCGTTCTTTGCCAAACATAAATTGAATGATTGAAAAAGGCTTGCATTCAAGTACCATTCCATGGGAATCAGCACCGAAAACAATTCATCATTCCAACTGAGGGTTCAAGCTGAGCCAGGACCAAATACCTTAACATCTGACAAAGCCATCCCTCCACAAAAAGTCAGAAGCATGGCACACGCATATTTCGGCTTTGGTTTCCAATGGAATGGTGCTTAAATGCAACCCCCTTTCAGTTGCAGATGTTCTTTCCAGGTGGTGATGAACCAAGTTTCTTGCTGGTTTCACAGAAGTGTTGCCTCTCTTGACTCCATTGAAAATTGTTTTCCCTGCAGGCAACTTCAGGATGTCCATTCAAATTATTCATTTTCGTCCATTCCCATTCAAATTATGCATTTTCTCATGCCCAGCCATGTGCTTTACACGTTGGAACTCTTTGTCTGCTTCCCTTTGAGGCCTTTCTCCACTCGGTCATGCCAAACGACAATTTGGTATTGAAAGCACTTGATGCTCAATAACCATGCTTTCATTCTTAGCCAAACATAAAACTAGAGCCCATTCATTCCAGTTGTGATGCATTCCTAGAATATGGCCCTCGCCCCTCTTAATATCGGCCGTAGAATTTCCATACACGACACATTTCCTTTTCCATCGTTGCCAGAGCTGCCGTGTTTCAACTTCTTCTGAACTCTTTTCCAATAAATTAGCCTTCCACGGGCTTTAAACATTCATCCGCTTGAATTGGCTGTTGAGTTGAACCTGAACGGGAAACTGTAGAAAAATATACAAATATATATACTCGTATGCATACAAATAAAAAAAATTAAATTTTTTTTAAAAAAATAAAATTTAATCATAAACTGCACCGCATTTATGATCTGTCTTTGCCGTGATGACAATCTGGCGGCACTTTTTTTCCAGCACTTTTTTTCCAGTGAAAGAAAATTGAGAAAAGTGTCACGGCAAAGATGCTTCTGCTGAATGGGAAAGAAAAGCACATGGTGTGGGCAAAACATTCCCATCATCACAACAGATTGCCCAGAATATCACAGAAGTTTCTTTGTTTTTGACTTAGAATGATTCCAGTAGATGGCGACACATGCTTCCGCGTCATTCTTCTGGGATCGTTTCCATTTGCTGCCTCGGTTTCTCGCACTTCTCTTTGGAGATGTGAATGCACTGTTCCTGGAGGACACCTGCTTGCGTTTGTCCAATTTCATTGGAATTGGGCTGAAATCACAGGTATTTTGGTTCCCACAATCATTTGGTGAAGATCAAGAGGGCGACCTGATTTCATTTTGGGGTAGAAATCGGATTTGGTAGATCATTTATAAATATGAATTTGTTGTGGTCAGCGGAGGCTGGCTGGAAAGTGGGAGAAATCATTCGTTATGCTGTACTGTTTCCTCTCGGAAACTGCCTGCGGAATGACTGGCAAAGTTATCCCTGGCAATTTGGTAATGGATGGCAGTAACAGTGTCCAATTTTTGGATATTCTAAATGGCGTTTTAAGATCTAGATCGATACATCAGCTGCGCTTCACACCTAACCTGATCCCTGTTTCTTCTGGCACTAGATTTACTGAATTTTTTGACGTCAAAAATTGGATATTCCATGCACCCATTTGCCTGAACATGATTTGTTCATGCAAGATCCAATGAACTTTGGATTCTTCCATTCCACTATGTCATGCCTAGTTTGGATCTCACCGGACGTACAGTATTCGCCAACTGTGCTAGGGAATACCATCCAGTACCACTTTTTGGCCAATTGCGGTTCTGAAGAAGAATGCACTCAGGAGTGTTACAAATCTGCCACACAACTGTCGATTCAAGGGCCCTTTTTATTCAGTAGCAGATGTTAAACATGCGGCAGATTATTTTTTTTAATAGGCCTCAGAGTGTAGCGTTCATTGCTGTCATCATAGGCCATTTTCTGTTTATTGGACCAATCAAGGAAAATATATGTATGTAAACAGCAATTCAACTTTTAACAAAGCAAAGCTTAACTAACACGAACAGAAGACATGGCTGAAAGACTGAAAAGAAGCATGCATGTCTGATAATGATAAACTGAACAGAACCTGCTTGAACAGGAACCCTCCCAACTGCTTGCTACAGCAGTTGGGTGGGAGGGACGTTTTGATTACCAGGTGGTGTTGATCTGTTTCTTGCTGGTTTCAGAGAAGTGTTGCCTCTCTAACTCTTATAAGATTCCTTTTCCATGCAAGCAACTCCAGCTTGTCCATTCAAACCATGCGATTTTTCATGCCAAGCCATGTGCTTTGCACTTGAAACTCTTTCTCCGCTTCCTCTTTGAGGCCGTTCTCCACTTGATGATGCCAAGCGGCGATTGAAAGAACTTAATGCTCGATAACCATGCCTTCGTTCTTTGCCAAACATAAATTGAATGATTGAAAAAGGCTTGCATTCAAGTACCATTCCATGGGAATCAGCACCGAAAACAATTCATCATTCCAACTGAGGGTTCAAGCTGAGCCAGGACCAAATACCTTAACATCTGACAAAGCCATCCCTCCACAAAAAGTCAGAAGCATGGCACACGCATATTTCGGCTTTGGTTTCCAATGGAATGGTGCTTAAATGCAACCCCCTTTCAATTTTGACTTCCTTACAGAGGGATTTGTGGTTGATATGGTGCCAGGATTAGCAGGTTCGGATTGCCACCGCCATTGGCCTCCCTCCAATGTGGCAACTGACGAAAGTGTCAGGGGGACAGACAGAAACGAAGCTGCGATTTCAAGACAATTTGATCAAACATGCGATTTTTGCATGTTAAGGTACCTTCCACATATTGAACCATAAAATACTTGGCCTTTCTCGTTTTACTTGGCCGTTCTCGCATAAATCCCAGCCACCTGAGTGTTTCATGGTATTTGCTGTCGATAAGTCAACCCAGGAGTGTTTCCATGGCATCAGTCATGGTGAGATCGACTCCTGAAGATTTCAAGACGAGCTATCGTGCACTTCACTGCTCGAAAATGTCTTTCGACGAATCCTGCTTCATCAGGTGCCAGTTTGGTCATAAACGGAACAGAACACCTGCCAAGCATAAATGAAACTATTCAACATTGCAATAAAGTGTATAACTCACTGTGCCTAACTAAGTTCAGGAAAATGCACATTTGGTCGAATCTCAATTTGCCCTGGGTTTGCTTCATTGGAAATTGGACCGAAAGCCTGCCGATCGTGAAGGATAGCCAGGCCGCTTGGCACCGCCCTAGCAGGCCCTTCGATCCCGTTTTGCGGTCTCACAGGGCTTGATCAAAGTGAGGTTAGATTCGGCCCAATGAGCAATTACACTAAACGAGCGAAGCGTTATTGTGGTGCCGTATAGTGGCTAAAGTTTGGCAGATATTCCATTCCGTTTTCTAGCAAACTGGGAAATCTTACGCTTGATGAAGCGGGGTTCGACTAAACGATCCCGAACACCGCAGAATATTCAAAAACAAAAGGGCCACACGGTCTGGAGTTTTTTTCGCCATTTTCCCACGATTTCTAGGTGCCCTAATGTGGACCTGGCCAGACTTCAATTTCATGTAGGCAGGCTCTTCCCTTCCCTGAAGCCCCCATTTATGATCTGTGATTTTCTCTGATGCATTTTATTTGTTTCTTCCTACTTTCAACCTCACTGCTATGTTGCATCCTGCAACTCCACCCCCTCCATTTCAATTAGGTTTCATATACTGTGTGTACCTACCTGGTTCTTCATATACTTTGAAACCCACCGTTTTTGGGGTTTGCATATCTGATGAGGAGACATGTTCTCATGGCTTTGATCTGATCTTGGACATTGGTTTCTTCTTCTTCTTCTGCATGGGGTCTTGTGCTGGATCATCATGGTGGTGAGTTTGAGAGTTGGGTCTTTGTCTGTGCCTTATTTGTACCTATCTGTGCAATGCTGTTGAAACTTTTCTGTGATGAATTTCTTAAGTAAATGTAGATGCGACGACTAATGGCAGGCTTGTGTCGAGGTCCCAGTCAAAAAAAAGTTGACGGGTTGCTGTTGCACCATTTTCCAAATTGAGGAATTCATCGGGAAGACAAACCATTCGTCACAAATTTTGAGTCGACAATGCGACCCCATCGGGAAAAGAATTCATCGCAAAGTTTTGCCGATTATGAAATTACGAGCGATTCATTATCAAAACGGAAACTGTTCCCCATTTCTCTCAGCATGCCATTTGACCTTTGAATGTCTGTCAGGTGTGAGAGACTGTTTGTGTTGTTATATCTGGTGAGACATTGGAGATCAAGAACTGATAAAATCAAACAAGTGGGCTCCCGCTGGCTCCGGGTGCCGGCTCCCCGAAGCCATCTGAATCATCGTGCAGGGAAATGGGCTTCCACAATGGCAATTTTAACTCCAGATAAAATTGGCGATTTGTGTTTCTTCCAGGAATGCATTCATTTTTCATGCATTCACCATTTGATCAATCACTTCACTTGTTCTGATTTCTGATATGGTCAGATTAATTTTTCAACACTAAAGTTGGAAGAACCAGCCACCTGTTGTGTGGTTGAAACTTCATCCTTGGGCCTTTGGTGTTGACTCCTTTGTCACTTTGACTCCTTTCTGTTGTTTGCCAACAGTTATTTGGATCTTGGCTCATTGACTTTTTTGTCGTTTCATTAATTGTATGTTGGCTCAAGTGACAAGTTGCTCACTAACTTGGAAACATCTGGGATTTTTCTCGCTGAAATAATGTCCTTTTTTCGAAAATCAAAACCGGAAATTTGTGCGAAATTGCTCCCTGAAATCTACTTTTGTTGCACTGTCTGGTGAGGGAAGGGGAATCTGAATTCACGAAAATTTTACTGGAAAATTCGGGGAATTTCATTTTGCGAGAACCACTGCGAACCCTGAAGTATGTAAGTCCGAATAAATTAAATTGCATTGGGAACTCACTCGCTTTACCTGTTTCAGTGTCAGTGTTAAGTGAACTGATTAGCTGATTGCTTCGATATCTGTGAGTGGTTTCACGATGTCCTATGTCAAAAGTGACTCCCCGTAATTTTTTTTCCTTTCTTTCATTCTGGATTTCATCGCATCTTGGTTGCTTTTTTTCATCTCGCACACTCTGTCTGGATACTCATTTTTATCACATCCTTTAAGTCGATTTGTGTAAACTCAAATAAGTTCAAAGTGGCACACCAATTCATTGGATGAAGATCAACGAGATTTATTTTGTGTTAATTTTAATAACAGCCATGGTCATTAAAATGTAGAATGAAAATTAATTAATCAAAAAATCCCAAAAATGAAAGGTTACCTAGCCTCTAGAACACTAATTTTTGCCAAAATGAACACGGTATAAAAATGTATCCAGAGCACAGTGCCTTCCTTTGGTTTATCCTGGTCTATGTTTTCTCCTTTCATTCAATAGGTTTCATCTTGCCAACACTTCACCGTTTGGACAACTCATGTCCTACTAATCACCAGGTACCTACATACCTAATTAGGGAACTGCTTAGTTTGCTATTTTCATGATGAGAAATCTGATAAACATATCAAGGAAGTTGGTGGATTCTGCTGATTTCTCATTGGAATGTAAGTTCTTTTGTCTTGTTATCATTTATTTGATCATTGCTGGCATCAGTTTGTCTCTGTTCCGTTGTTACGAATAGGTACTGCAAATTGCTGCCTGGTGCCGAACTACATTTTTATGGTCTTCTAATTTTAGGCACCAAACGCAGCTCTTACTCGATTAATTTTGGAGGACTGCTCCCAGCCTCCCACCCAAAAATTTGCAGGCTTTTTTTTTCTGCGGTTGAGACAGATTTTTTAAAAAAATTTGTGACCTGTGTTATGATGATTTTTTTTCCATTGACGTGAAAGGTTTGCCCGTTGCTGCTGTGTTTTGTGTTTAGTTTTGATGCCTCGGCCTGTTTTTTTTTTTTTTTTTTTTTTGCATTTTACTAACCTACACCTTTGTAGCAAAATTTTTGAGCAAGCACAAAATTAAGTTTGGCATTCAATGAAATGGCATTCAATGAAATTAAAAAATGAACAAAAAAGGTTCACGTGTCTTTCTCTGCTGGAAGAAAAACACAGTCAGAGAGGACTGTGGTAAGTCGGCTGATTATGTCTACTTATTTTTTTCTTCGGTTTTTTTGACTGGGTGTAAGCAATACAAATTCAACAAACACCTTAAACACAATGAAGTAAAAATACATCAGAGCAGAGAAAACAAATGCAATATTGAGTTGGCCATTATGAAAATGGCCGTCCCGAATCATAATAAATTTTCTTCCCGAGAGACTGGATATTTCGGTAGTTCTTCTCCACTTCCAAACACCTCAGTTCCCAAGGAGTTCCAGTCATTTGCTGTTCCGCAATGAATGAAAACTTTCCAGCATCCTTACAAAGGCACTCGCAGATGTTTTACCATGGAACAAGATTCTGCATTGGATGAAACTTGATCCTGCTTGTGGTTAGGTACTTGTTTCATTCTTCTCAGTAAGACATGCAGAGGTAATTTTATTTTCTTGTGTCTTATCCAGGCAGCAGGATGTCATTTGCCAAGCTGAGCAAACGTTTCATGTCACAGAAAGTTTCACCAAAACTCACTACACACTACACCATTGTGCCGAGGGACACCGATCCCCGATGGAAAGGTTGGTCACATTTACATTCACTTTTGTCGTTAAACAGATAGCACAGGAAGCAAATAATGGCTCGTACAAGTTGTTTACATCTGGTACAAGTTAGTATTCTGGTCGTTGGTGATCCATCGCATGAGCCATTTTGATTTTAATTTTTAACGTTGTCTGGCTCAGGGGTGTCAGGGGTGCAAAAAGTAGAGGATCCTGCAATCCGGGATTGTGGACTCAAAATCGCTGCTTGCGGACGACTGCCATCCACAAGCGATCTTTCGGTCCACAACCCAGAGATTTTATCCCATATATGGCAGCATAGCTATTGAATAACACCTGATATATTTTCATGAGGGTGTGCATGATTAGATTCTCTGCTCCCAGACACCTGCATATGACCATTTGATATGACTTTGACCCCATGTCGGTTTGATGGAAAATGATCTTGCCAGGATCGTGGACGACTGACTGGACATTTCTGCACCCCCTGGTTCAACCTGACCTACCCTTATTATTTTTTATGAAAATTCTTCTTTTTTTTTGGAATGACAATATCCCAATGTCACTGGTAAAAACTAGGAATGACCTTTGGTTCACTTATTGGCCAGAATTAGAGTGACCACCTCATCTGTGAGCATAATGACTTCCAACTGAACCTGGTGACAATTTCGACTGAACACAAGTGACAATTTTTATCTGGGAAGTCTTCGCAAAGCCCACCCGCCCCCAGGTCATTGCAAATATCTGGTGACAGTGGAGTGTCATCCAGGAAATTGTCATCGATTGGTTTGGACTTATGCTGATTCATTGCTTCCCCTCCCCTTTTTTATGAAACATGCCAAGATGTGAATATGGAGCGCGCAGTCGAGGATGTTGATATGGTCGTAGTTGGTGGTGGTCCAGCTGGTTTGTCTGCAGCCATTAAATTCAAACAGCTGGCAGCTGCGAATAATCAAGAATTGAGGGTCTGCGTCATCGAGAAGGCTGCAGAACCAGGTTGGTCAGATAGCAGACATTATTATTGTTATATTGTTGTCTGCACAGGAAGGCTTACATCGATAATTCTGTTGAAAGAAAAACTGCATGATGATATCAGAATGCTGTTATGCCTGATTTTCAGCATATGCACAGCTGCGGATTGGAGGTAGCGAACCCCCCAGTGAACAGCTTCATGTGGAGTAGACCTCCCATTTCTCAAAATGGTCCGAGCGGAATCAATTACTCCTCCCTACCTGTCTCCCGAAATGATTTCCACACCCATGTCCTGAATAGAACCCTTTTACATGACATGCGTTCTTCATCCATGTCACAATTAGCTGTGTATGCTCTTGACCTTGTGCTCTGTTAAACGATTTTGTTGCACCCTTCCTCAATTCCAACACTATCACTCAATTAAGGATTTTTTCCATTCATGACACCAAATTTCACCTGTCAACCTTTGGAACTCGTTGCGAAACACTAATTGAGAGAAAGATCAAAATTGCACAGAAAAACAAATTAACAAAGTCCTAAAAATGATTATTCAACGTCATTTTTTCATCTGATCCACTAATTGAGAGAAAGTTCGAAATTGCACAGAAAAACAAATTAACAAAGTCCTAAAAATGATCATTGGATGTCATTTTTTCATCTGATCTCTTTGTGACAGCTTGGCGAAGCGGCATTTTTGGTCAAAACTGAGTGTTATTGTAAAAATTTTAGTTCGCATTCAAATTTTAACATTGAAATTTCATTTTGACATCAAAAAATGACAATTTTGAGGAAGTCCATGAAATTTGAATGCCACCCCAACAATGATGGAGGAGGGGGGGTCACGGGGGGGCCACCTCAGAAAAGGTGAAAAAATAGGAAAATTTCTCATTTTTCAAATGCTTTTACCATGATACTTTGATGTTTTCCGAGCATTTTGGTCCAAAAATCATCAAAATCCGTTGAGAAATGGCTTCACAAGAGCAAATATCAGTATGCGATCCAAATTCGTTCCATGCTTTTTCAGAAAATATCACTTATTTTCAAACACATTTTTACCGCTTTTGGATTTTTTCACTCCCGGAAACCTTCTGACCCTTCTATCTTGGCTGTTGTTTATGCTAGAAGGCTGAAATTTGACACACTTATGTAAAAATGTGTTACAAATCGATTGACAGGGCCGGATTTTTCAATTTGCCTCTCAATTTCAAATTATTTCAATGCCATTCCAGAAAAGCATAGATTTTATACGCTTTTGGCGGAGAATGGTCAAAATGCGTGCGCAGTTCAGCCGCAGAACAAAAAATCAAAAAACCGGCCCTGTCAAAAGTTTTGAATTGCATTTGAGTACTTACACCCAAAATTTGACCTTTTTAACTTGCATGGTAATACCGGAACACGGGTCAGAAGATCGCATCCATTTTTACACATAAATGACCACTCTACCTAAACCAGTTGAGATATGAGGTTCAAATTTTGTATAGACGTTGCTCAATGGACCCCCTAACAGTGTGCAAAGTTTGAACAAAATCGGGGAACAAATAAAAAAGTTTGCGATTTCAGGTGGCCCCCCCCCTTAAGTGGCATCTTGGACTGTTGAGTTGCACGAATGATCGCCAACCGTTGTCGAGCATCCCCAGAAGCAATGGAATTCCACTTTCTTGCTGAACACTCTTGGACGTCGTGCAGAAGCGACTGGACTATGATCGTGTAAAATTTTCCACCTTGAAAAATATGCCCACCTTGTTAATACTTGGGTCATTTTCGTCATTTCTAGGTGGTCACACACTGTCTGGTGCTGTGCTTGAACCAACAGCCCTAAATGAGTTAATTCCAGACTGGTCGGAAAAGGGGGCTCCGCTCAAGACACCTGTCAAAGAGGACACGTTTGGCCTGCTGACCAAAACTGGACGGATACCAATCCCAATTCTACCAGGTAAGAGAGAGAGAGAGATGGAGAGAGGTTCTTCTTAGAACCTTTTCAGATTACTCTCATCCGAATCCTGATTCATATTGTGACCTTTTCAGATTACTCTCATCCGAATCCTGATTCATATTGTGACCTTTTCAGATTACTCTCATCCGAATCCTGATTCATATTGTGACCTTTTCAGATTACTCTCATCCGAATCCTGATTCATATTGTGACCTTTTCAGATTAGGTACTCTCATCCGAATCCTGATTCATATTGTGACCTTTTCAGATTACTCTCATCCGAATCCTGATTCATATTGTGACCTTTTCAGATTACTCTCATCCGAATCCTGATTCATATTGTGACCTTTTCAGATTACTCTCATCCGAATCCTGATTCATATTGTGTTGGTGCTTTTGAACTGAGTGCATTAGGCCCTTGTGTTTGAAGTTTCCCTGCAAGATTCACAGGTTGACCAGCGCTCCCAGAAATTCTGGAATATCCTGGAAATAAAAGTCTTCAATAATTGAGGACTGTTCATAAAAGTCCTTGTGGATTCTGGCCCCATTGAAGGCAAGATGCACCTTTCAGTGCCATTTGAAGACCGACAATTTAAAAAAAAAAAACATCTGCCAGGGGCTATCCCCCCTGGAACCCTGCTCCGCTGGGGCACTACCACTTCGGCAAAATAGAAGCCGCTCCTTTTTCAAATCAGAAAAGTCTGTCTGAATGTAACGATTTCAGTTCTGGTTTCAAGTTGCAGTTGTGTGACGTGCAGATTCACGGCAATTCAAACGTCACTTTTTCAGGCAGAGGCACTCCAGTTATCACAACACGGCACGGATGTGTTTCTGTGCTGCAATCACACTGCAGTTGGCGCAGAAAAATTCAAAAAGTAGTTACCTCATGTAGAAGGTTCCCTTTGAATCAAAACGGCAAGGTGTTTACCCATTTTCATTTTGGTTTCTTGCCTCAGAACTACAGCCTGATGTACAGTTCAGGGTTCACAGGTGGGGAATATCAGGGATGCACATCAAAGCTCAGAGAAATGCTAAAAATGCTCCTATAACATGCTGAAAAGTCAAGGAAAATCATTATGGTTCAGAAGGATCCCACATGTCAGGGGAACAGTCAAAGGTGAGGGAAATCGACCAATGAAATGCCAGGAAAAGTCAGGGAAATGAAATTGCAAAAATTTGATGCAATCCTGGGTTAGATACCAATGCTAAATCGTATTTATTTTTGTCTCACCCCCCCCCCCCCCGCTTTGGATTGTACAGGTCTTCCACTTGTCAACCATGGCAATTATGTTGTCAGACTGGGCCATGTTGTTAAATGGCTCAGCGAACAGGCAGAGTCACTGGGTGTCGAACTCTACAATGGTATCGCCGCATCGGAGGTTCTTTTCAGTCCAGAGAATATCGTTCAGGGAATTGGAACGAACGATGTTGGGATTGCAAAGGATGGTTCACCAAAGGTTTGATTTGGTCTTTCTCTTTGGAATTCCTGCTTCGTGCCTGCAATGATGTCCTTACGACCTGGCCAACGGCTCATGTCAGCAATTGCTCCCCCACCCCCAGACCAGGCTTGTTAGTTGAATGCTTTGCAAATTGTGTAGTTGACAAAATACCACAAATAGACTGCTAGCCGTTCGTAACTGTTGAAGAATGCGACATTTTGCCCCCGCAAACGTGAGGCGTTAAGCACAAGAATGAAGAGATCGACCGCTGGATGCTGATGTTCGACCCAGACTGCAGGTGTGTCCAGATCGGTTGCTTGCGTGTGGGCCTGGGTTTGATGAAGGTGAGGGTGTGGTGTGTGGAGTTGTTGGTTGAACCGGAGAGGAAGGGTTGGGAAAGTCAGGGAACTTTGTGTGGGGCGGATGGGGCCAGTGAGCCGGAGTGTCTGTTGCCATGTGTCTTGCACATTGCGATATCTGACTGCAGTTTGAACTAGGTGATGCCTACCCCCTACGCATGCTGTGCCTGGGGTGTGAAAGGTAAGACCTCCATGAGTCACAGCTCATTTTGTTGTTCATGGCTGAAAAAGGCCTCCAACCCTCCTCTCCTTGCCAGCCCTCACAAGCCCACTGGAAATGGACAGTTTGACCCCCCGGGCTGCAGAAAACAAATGCTGTGTGCCACTGAAATGTTGTGCTGACGGTGATTCGGCCAGAATTGAAAACACGAATGTATTACTCAAAGCCATTAACCCTAACCCTAAGCTTTAAAAATAGCCAATTCCACATTCAGATGCATCTTTCTCAGCGATGGAAAAGGAACATTGTTGTTTATAGAAATAAAATTTTCCAGCAAAAATATTTGCATGAAATTGGTTGTTTTTCGAACTTAGGGTTAGTGGATGATTTGGGAATTACGGCGCTTAGAACTGAAACGTTGTGCTGACGGTGATGCGGCCAGAATTGAAAACACGAACGTATTACTCAAAGCCATTAACCCTAACCCTAAGCTTTAAAATGGCCAATTCCACATTCAGATGCATCTTTCTCAGCGATGGAAAAGGAACATTTGTTTATAGAAATAAAATTTTCCAGCAAAAATATTTGCATGAAATTGGTTGTTTTTCGAACTTAGGTTAGTGGATGATTTGGGAATTACGGCGCTTAGAACTGAAACGTTGTGCTGACGGTGATGCGGCCAGAATTGAAAACACGAAGTATTACTCAAAGCCATTAACCCTAACCCTAAGCTTTAAAAATAGCCAATTCCACATTCAGATGCATCTTTCTCAGCGATGGAAAAGGAACATTGTTGTTTATAGAAAAAAATTTCCAGCAAAATATTTGCATGAAATTGTTGTTTCGACTTAGGGTTAGTGGATGATTTGGGATTACGGCGCTTAGAACTGAAACGTTGTGCTGACGGTGATGCGGCCAGAATTGAAAACACGAACGTATTACTCAAAGCCATTAACCCTAACCCTAAGCTTGAAAATAGCCAATTCCACATTCAGATGCATCTTTCTCAGCGATGGAAAAGGAATATTTGTTTATAGAAATAAAATTTTCCAGCAGAAATATTTGCATGAAATTGGTTATTTTTCAAGCTTAGGGTTTGGGATTTGGGAATACGGCGTGAATGAAGGTCGAGTGATCCTTGAAAAACAGTTTCCCCTTACCCTAACCCTAAGCTTGAAAAATAGCCAATTCCACATTCAGATGCATCTTTCTCAGCGATGGAAAAGGAACATTGTTGTTTATAGAAATAAAATTTTCCAGCAAAAATATTTGCATGAAATTGGTTGTTTTTCGAACTTAGGGTTAGTGGATGATTTGGGAATTACGGCGCTTAGAACTGAAACGTTGTGCTGACGGTGATGCGGCCAGAATTGAAAACACGAACGTATTACTCAAAGCCATTAACCCTAACCCTAAGCTTTAAAAATAGCCAATTCCACATTCAGATGCATCTTTCTCAGCGATGGAAAAGGAACATTGTTGTTTATAGAAATAAAATTTTCCAGCAAAAATATTTGCATGAAATTGGTTGTTTTTCGAACTTAGGGTTAGTGGATGATTGGGGAATTACGGCGTTGAACTGACAACGTTGTGCTGAACGGTGATGCGGCCAGAATTGAAAACACGAACGTATTACTCAAAGCCACTAATCCTAACCCTAAGCTTGAAAAATTGCCAATCCCACGTTTGGATACATCTTTCTCAGCGATGGAAAGGGAATATTGTTGTTTATAGAAATAAATTTTCCAGCAAAAATTTGCATGAAATTGGTTGTTTTTCGAACTTAGGGTTAGTGGATGATTTGGGAATTACGGCGCTTAGAACTGAAACGTTGTGCTGACGGTGATGCGGCCAGAATTGAAAACACGAACGTATTACTCAAAGCCATTAACCCTAACCCTAAGCTTTAAAAATAGCCAATTCCACATTCAGATGCATCTTTCTCAGCGATGGAAAAGGAACATTGTTGTTTATAGAAATAAAATTTTCCAGCAAAAATATTTGCATGAAATTGGTTGTTTTTCGAACTTAGGGTTTGTGGATTTGGGGAATACGGCGGATGGAATGACAATGCAGTCCGAAAAGTGCATCTTTGAAAAGTTACATGTCCCTTCCCTTCCTTTGACCTTCTACTTTTAACTTTTTGATAGGATGTTTTCGAACGGGGCATGGAAATCAGAGCGAAATACACCATCCTTGCCGAAGGCTGCCATGGTCACCTAAGCAAACAACTGATCCAAAAGTTCAACCTCCGTGAGAACTCTCAATCACAAACTTACGGCATTGGTCTAAAGGAGCTGTGGGAGATTGATCCGGGGAAGCACCGACCTGGACGAGTGGAACACTCAGTCGGATGGCCGTTGGTATGTTCAATTTCTTTCAGGGAGAGATCAGAAAGTTAAGTACAAGTGTTTTTACTTTTCCCTAAACTACTTCTCCCAAGGGACATGCTATCCCTTTTCATTTGATTGTAGCCCAGGGACCTCATTCAATTGCAGTTCCTAAGCTAAGCAATGCTTAAGCCTTAAGAAATGCTGAAGCTCTGAATTCTTAAGAATTGCTTAGAAATTTCTTAGTCTTATTCAATTAGCCATAGTCTTATTCAATTGCCATGGAAACCAAATTGGTTCACACAAGGAAACAACTTTTTGTCTGTTTCAGCTGAGATGGAGATGGGAGTGAAGATTTCCATTGTTATGGCATGAATTGTAGATGAAATTATGGAAATTATCCGTCAATGTCATAGTTTGCTCTTCAATGAAGGAAACAAACGGAATCACGATTTGTGTAAACGAGTAATTCATGAAAAAGGAAAGGCTTGAGCTGTTTGGATAAGCACAAAGCAAAAAACAATGCCTCAAAAACTTTCAGAGTCAAATGTGGAAAATCCAAACATTCCACTCATTCAATTCCCTTGAAAAATGACATTCCGGCAAATTTAAGGCGGCTTTGACTGAACAAGTTCGATAATTACCGATTTCGGTTGCCATGGAAACCGAATTGCTTCACTGCTGTTTCAGTCAAAAGTGTTTAATTGAAGAGAAAAAGAAGGCCGAAATGAAATGTGTTCTGCAGGATGGGATTGAGTACAATCGTCCTTGGCTTTCATGAGGGAATTGCGCAAGGCTCTGCAGGATAAAAGAGGAATACTTTGCGAGATAAAATTTAATTTGTTTTTGTTCGAATGATAAAAGAAATGCCGATTTTGAATACAAATATCCCATGACATCCACCAAACAAGGAAGTGATGATTTTTTGCCTGCAGTTTCATGAATGATTGTCGCTTGTTCATAGGAATCTGAGATAAACTGCCGGTGTTTCGATCAAATTATTGCAATTGACAAAGAAAGAAAGCATAAACAATCTTAAAAACCGCAAATAGGTAATCACACGCAAAAAACAACAAACAAGCGAGCTGCAAAACCCATCAAAAGTTGAATCCAAAACGCTTCGGAGAGCTCCAGAGCGTCCCTAAATCGAAGTTCAAAAATACATGGTGGTAAATGCATTTCCGCTAA
>JASGXE010005262.1:0-32990 GCA_030068105.1 Sinentomon sp. SZTP_YWyxl
ACTGTTCAGAAACTGTTTTCAACGATAAATTTTACAGAGTGCGTTCCTCCCAAACTTCTCGCAACAAAATTGTGATTTCCAGAAATTTTCAGACGACTATACTTAAGTGGCAACCATCTGCAAAACGAAATTTGTAAAAACGAGCATTCACACTTGGTTTGCATAAAATATTGGTTCAGCAGACAAATAATTTCAAAATATGCACACGGAGATATGGAAAATTGCGGCAGGAGATACATCTTGATTTGTCTCTTCCTTAATAGCCCCTTGCAGCACCAGGGGTAATTGCTCATATCCAAAGTCAACAAGGCACAGCAACCCCGTAATAGTGTCTCACATGTGAGTTCAGTGTGTTTTACCTGTTTCATGTTTCTGATTGGGGAGAACCGGTTCCATGGGAATGCAAAGAATGAAAAGGACAGCAGGCCTCGGTGCCAGCTGCCTGTTCTCCCAGTTTTGGCTTTTTTTGCACTTGTAAAGGACCATTTTTGGTTCCCTTCTGTTGGAATTCACATTTTTGTTAGCATTTTCTAAAATATCCAAACTTTTTGCTGCCAATTTAGTTTTTTCATCATGGTCGGTCAGAGATGGCAAAAGAGAAATCGGAGTGCTGGAAAGGTGTGCAAAATATGCTGCCAAATCAGAACTTCGAAAGAATTAGGAATGAAAAACATCATCACCAAATTAGAAAATTTGAGACGTCACAGCAGAAACAACTCAAAATGGTAATCACAAAATGTTTGGAAGTATTTGACAAACGCTCATCAGAAATTATGCATTTTGGTTGTTTCTTTGAAGTCGACATTCTTTCACACATTTCGTCATTCGGTCATTATTCACATTTTCACAACACATTGGCGCACATCAGCCATCGAGACACCCACAGCTTTATTTCACATGACGAACACCAAAAGTTCAACAAATCTATCATCTTTTGCAATCATTCCACAGCATTTTCTCAAGAAAAAAAAAAGCCAAGAAGGCAGGGATCCTGTCCCCACCATACTCCATCCCTGATCTTGTCCTTATCTTACCTTTAACTGATCTTTTCCTACCTGGCCAATCACCCAGACATGCTCCATGCATGCTTGATAAAAAAACTGTTTTTTGCCATTTCTGACCTCTCTGGCAACACCTGGTGCAGCAAAATAATTGCTGGTTCTTGCATCTTGTTTTGCAACCTCTCAATACAGGAAATTGGAAATGTGCATTTCCATCAAAACGGCAAACATTCTGCATTTGAAGAAGGCTGTATGGAATCGTATTCGGCAGCAACTCGAACAATTCCATGCATCCAGGGGGCTCACCCAGTGAACTCGATTTTTTTTATTTGTGAATATTTTCTCCAAACTTTTTATGAGTGAAAAGAATTAAAAAGGTGAGCCTTTCCGCCTGGTACCAAATTCCAATCTCCATATTTAGGCCTGTGAGGCACGCAAATGGCCAAAAAATAGCGGTTAGAAAAATTCTTATAACTTCGCCATTTTTTGAGCTACAGGGACCAAATTTTTCATGCTTGTACAGATGCCTTGGGACTCAAAATTTACCGTTCAGATTTGGTACGTATTTCTGGGGCCGACATACAGGCTTTTAAGTTTGCGCGATAGAAAATCGGTCAGCGTCAAAAGTGATTGATGCTCAATATCTAGTTAGTAAATGGACATAGACAAAATCTGAATGGTAAAACAAAAGTCAATAAATCAAAGATACACCATGCAAAGTTTGACCTCTGTAGCTCAAAAAATGGCCTAGTTTTAACGTTTGAAAGACAAAAAATGCATGCGTAATTCAATTTGCGGCAAACGTGAAAAACATACAGGAGTAAAATTGTTTCTGTCCGGCGAACTTCAAAATGCGATTGCTCAGGAACCGTAAGAGCTAGAGGGCTGATTTTTGGCTTGAAATGTTCAGCACAGTGGGAACGTTAAGGTCAAGACGAAACCTAAAAATGGAATTTTTTATGAAAAATCACGTTTCTCACCGGGTGAGCACATTTTAACATAACTAAACCTAAAAAAGGCTCAGTCTTTGCGGAGACAACCACGAAGATCAGTTACTGTTAGATCAGTGACAGATGATGTACCTTAACATACTACATTGAAAAGAGCACCGAACGTTCACCTCAAACACACTTAGAAAACAGAATAATTACTGGGAACATCGTTGCTAAATCTAGCAATAATTATCTCGCGACAATACAACAAAATTGAGCCATTATCTTATGTTGTTACAACCTAATTCTGAAAAACGGAGAGACAAAATTTGAGAGAATTGCTGAGAATTGAAGGAAGATGTTTCGAAAAATGCCCGTTACTTCTTTCTGCCATCTAGAAACCTCTGAAGGGACTGTTCCATATCCATCCGATGGCCCGAACGACGTACCCCAAGCTCCAGAAGGGTGTTACTGTCCAACATGGCCAACTTTGAGCCGTCCACCTTCTTTTCTTGGAATGTCATTTTATATTGAGGTAGAAAGATGCTCTCCAGCCAGTCCATCGTGTCCTGGATTGTCCAATCACTGAGCGGTTTATTTTTGAAAAGATAATGGGGGTGTGGAGCACCCGGAGGTCGTGCATTTGCATTAGGAGCACTAGAGGATAGTTTCCAGTCGGCTCCCATAGACGAGTGCATATCGGGTTGCTTTTTTGGAATTGTTCCGACAATCCTCACTGAATTATATGGCGAAACATCACGTTCCTCCCCCGAAAGAGAACTATGCCTGTCATCTTGAGATCTGTATGTTGCTCTTCCGAGGGTTTGAGTCTGGCCACTTTGCGTCCAGTGATGTTGTTGCGATGGCATTCGCGCTTGTTGTTGGGTCGGCTGAGGCTGGCCACGAAAACTAAGCCTACAGGAACTAGCACCACACATCATGGCAATGTCACCTTCGTGCCCTGGATGCCCAGGAACCACCCCTCGGTGTGCCGCACCACCCGATCGATCACTGAATTCGGGTGGCGGGGCCAGCACAGTCACTTCTGAATTGGGGCCTCTCACCAGGCCAGGTGACTCTCGGAATTCGGGTGGAGGAGGTACGACTTTTGACGAAGTTGGATCCTGATTGGCCATAGAAGCCATGTGGTATTTGATCATGCGCAGGCTCTCTTCAATGCTGCTATCTGCATCGGCAGCATTGGTCGTGACACCCTGCCACTGAAGGTGAGCCAGGTGTTGCGCCAGCCTTTGCTGCTGGTGACTGGTTGGGGGAGGTTGCATGTCACCCCCAGGGTGTTGCTGGGTATGATGGGGCTGTTGCGCTTGTGAGTGGGGATGGCGTCTGGGATCCATGGTGGCATACGATGGGGAAGAGTAGTGATAACCAGCCATTGGATTTGACTGCAGGTGCTGCTGCATCTGTTGCTGTTGGTGAGTGTATTGCTGATACGGGCTCTGGTCACGTCGCATCGTCAATGACTTCAGGCAGGTGGGGTGGGTGTCAGTGATCCCAAGTGCCTCCCTAGCAGACATCCTAGCTGGGGCAGTCCCACTCTTCTGCTGAGCCAAATCCCCAGATAGACCATGAGGTTGGCGTTGTTGGCCTTGGGCGGGGTGGGTGAGCTTGACAGCACCTTGCCCCTGTGGGTGTTGATGCGAGTGGGGGTGTGGGTGTTGTTGTGGTTGGGGTGTGTGCCGTCCGGATTGGTCAGGTGGTGCAAAGTGCTGTGAAGCTGCCTGTGCTTGCTTCCTGGCTTGTTGCTGTTGCATTGCAACCGTCGTCCACTGGTGCTGCTGTTGATGCTGCTTGTCCTGTTGAAGCTGCATCTTGATGGTTTGCTGGTGATTCAACTGCTGTTGAATCTGTTGCTGCTGCATGCTTTGCTGCTGTTTGATGGCTTGTTGGTGACCCAGTTGCTGCTGAGCCTGCGACATGAGCTGTTGATGTTGATAGGCTCTGTTATACAACTGCTGTTGATGCTGTTGAGCTGCAGAATACTGTTGGTGTTGTTGTTGATGGCTCGCTGCTGCATGCATTACAGAAGATGCATCTTTGACCTTCTGTGCAGTCACCTGGTGTTGTTTTGGTCTCTTGGGGTCCTGATGATAAGCAGCTTGGACCGGCTGAGTTTGTGGGGGTAGGTGGTGAATCTGTTGTTGCTTCGGCATCTGTTGTATTGTTGCAGCTTGATGCCGCGCATCCGACGCAGCTGCCATCTTCTGTTGACTGTAAATCTGACTACGTTCGTACTGTTGCTCTTCCTGTGCTCTCCTTGCCTGCATCGCCTGCATCTTTGCCTGATTCACCTGCTCTCTGGACATGGTCTGAGCATATATCGGCTGCATTTCTGCAGCCTGCTGCGGGGGCTGGTGCGGGTGAGGTGGTGGGAGATCAGCATGGGATGGCACCTGCTGGTGGGTCTGCTGCACTTGCTGAGCCTTGGGAGCAGTTGTGGCTTTATTTTGTTGCTGAAACCTTTGAATTTGCTCCTGCACCTTCGAAACTGGACCTGATTCCACCGCATGAGGAGCTTTGGGTTCTTTGGTTTGACCAGTTGAGGCAGAAACACTCGTCACAGCACTTGCAGATGACATGATATTTGCACTGTCAAAGCGCTCAGAAAATCCGGCACGACTCACTTTCGGTGTCAGCACGTCATTATTTTCAGGTTCTGTTGTGGCTTCTGACTCGGCATCAGTTTCTCCAGCCTCTATCGGTGGGGGTAAACGAATAAGAGACACGGCATTTCGTGTCAATCCACCTGCACGTCGTGAAGGTGCCCCAGATGCCTGGCGGTCCCCATCTTTGACCTCATCAACATCATCAGGTACATTGAATCCACTCTGTACACCGTCAACTGTTTGTGTCGTGCTGTCCGACCCAACAGGAACGCAAGTCACAAAGTTGTCCCTGCTATTCTGCCCACGCTCTGAACTGTCCGCCTCGTCCTGAACCAAATCACTTGGACAAGACCGTGAGCTTTTGAGCTGGGTCTTTGCCTTTTGGAGTTCATCAATGCTCAAACTGTGACTTAGGCCGTTGCTGTTGCTCTCAGTCCCATTCTGCATGTCGGTCGGATACTGTTTTACTTCAATGGTAACCTTGTTGTTCCTGTAAATCTTCTGCTGGGTTTGGTTTTTCTCAGAACAGCTCCTTACCAAGGGTGGATTGGCCTCGTCGGTCATGATCCTCACCCTCTTTTCAAGTTTGGAGGGAAGATGAGGTCCCAAAATGCCCTTCAGCTCTTTGGGTTGAAGAGGGGAGTCTGACTGGGCACGTGAAGCTCCCAAATTCGCGTTGGATCCGGCTGGTTCTTTCAAGAGCACCGAATCACTTTTGATTGATGCACGTCTGTCGTAGTCCTCTTCGAGGCCTCTTTCTCCCTCTTTACTCTTTCGAGCTTCTTCGATCTCTGCAAGGTCCTTCAGACTTGAAGTCTCACTCTCACTCAAGCTGTAATCAGGATTGGGGATGTCGGGTTTCCCTTGACTGCTGACTGGTTCGACCTTTGGCTTGGGAAGCTTCTCTTTGGCATTTTGGTTCTCGGATGGTCCAGGTGCTCTGAAGGTGGTGTAACCTGTCGAAGTCTCTGTCTCCTTTTGGAGAGTAGAAAAACTCGACTGTTGAGATCTCAAATTCTTTCTTGCACCAGAAGGTGGCAATCCTGATGGATCACCCTTCCTCAGCGTCTGGTAACCAGTCCCTTTGGCGTCTTCTGACACAGAATACAGTTTCGCATTGTCAGAGGGCCTGAAGCTCGACATAACGCTACTTGCGACTTTAGAATCAGAATCGTCCTTTGCTTGTTGGGCAAGGTTCGCATACTCACACTTTGGCCTGGAAACGTCTACGCAAACAACTTGGCCAACGGGGGGTGGGGGGGGTGGGTGGGTAGGTGGTGGGGCATTGTAGGGTGTTCTTGGCAATGACTGATGCCTCAGTCGCAAGGTATTGGCATCTCGAGTTGCATTCCTTGCCGTAGGCCTCAAGGAGCCAGTGCCATCCTTGATCTGATAAAGTTCCTCAACACTTTGCCAAGATGCACCGTTCTGACTAAACTTGACTTTTTTCCTCCCAAGAGTCCCTGGGTAGTCAGCAACTCCCCCAATTGGGAAGCCACCGTAGCCAGGCTGGGCAGCCCAGGAATGTCGAGGGTGCCGAAGCTGGATCCTCTGCAGATAGGAAATGTCGTCTGCACTCCTACTCCTGGTGCAGGAATTCGAAGTCTGTTCCTCTCCGCTGGCATCCATTGCAATGTTTTCCTTGTTGTCGATGATTAGATTCGCTGCCAATGTTGGTGAGCTGTGGAATGTTTTGTGAAGTCGAACTGGTGACTCGGCATCCTTGCCTTTCACAGCCTGCATGTTAGAAAAGATGAGACAAAAGATGAAGCAAAATGCATCGGATGGGGAGGGGTGGAAACAATCAAATATAAATATAGCTGGGATTTAATTTAACAAAATTGTGTCAATTTTCAAATGTCAGTTCACGCTTTTTTCACCAAAAATATTCAAAAGGTTGACTCGCTTTTGAACGTGATCTCAAAATATGCAAATCAGTTCTCAAACCAGCAAAAATTGGAAAGGGAAAAGATCATCCGAGGATCCAAATTATCAAAACACCACATCTGAATGCAAAATTGTCAGCAAACACATTTTTATGCAGGGGCTTCAATGATAAATTGACTTCCAGGACTGATGTTTACAATTCTACCAAGGCCTTCTGGAAATCAAATTTTGCCATCCTTCTCCCTACTTTCATCTCGTATAAACTCTTGTCACAAATCTTACAAACATCATGCTGGTCTTTCATGAAATTTCGCTTCATTTTTTATGAATTCTTCTTACAGCATAATGGGATTATCGAAACAGGGATTTGAAATGGCCTGTCACCATCTTTAAATTTCTGCAATCAGCCAGATTTTGTTTCAATGGGAGGAGTGCACCAATGATGCAGCAGGCAGATAAAAAGTACCTTCTCCCGTTTTTTATCATGGCTTTGTGCAATTACTCATCAGATTTTGAAATTTCTGAGAATTTCACAAATAGATGTTTCCTTCTTAATGGCTTTCTCCGAAATCACATGAATCCAAACAACATATGCAAAGCAAATTCCTTACAGAACACTAAGAGTTGATGAACAATTAGCACAGGGTAAAAATCCAAATCAGGTGGGATTTTCCATTGGCCATCAATTGGAAAATTTACGTCAGATACGGATAGAAGCAAACACCACCTTAGATAGAAGCAAACACCAATATGACTTGTGTAACAGGAATGGTTTTAGTGGCAATAGAATTATTGCGTTTACGCTTTCAAATGATATCTTTTTGCGTTCATGCAGGCAGCAGAAATAAAAGTGCAAAAATCGGTGGCGTGGAGAGTTTTTGGGAAGGCAGCGACAACAAAAAAGTATGTCATGATTACATGCCTAATTCTAGATGCTGCATGTGGCCGTGGGCCATAACCAACGAAGTGGGTCTGGGCAGCATCCTCGGCAGGGTTCCAATGGGCAGAACATCTGGCAGGAGTGTTAAAGGGTGGAGTCCCCCAAAATTTAAAGCTTTTTTCACAAATTTCAGCTTCTCCGAACAGCGTTCTCATCTCATCAAAAAGTACTCAGGCACAAAGAAAATGCAAACAGGCATTGTTCACTGTTTCTTTTGGAAGAGGTGCTGATGATCAAGAAAGATTCAAGTTCCTGTCTGCGGCAGCCGACAACAGATGTAGATAAAGACATGTTCTTTTATTTGGTTTGCCTTGGTTTTAAAACGAGTTCCTCGACATTTGTGTTGAAGGTCAGCATGAATACGCTAAATGAGTGGTGAGTGGTATGTGTTACGTGTAAAGAAAGCTGCCTCCAGCCTGCACTAAACAAAAACATTCGCGTCCATTTTTCGGCTGCCTCTATCCAGTTTCCACTAAACAATACATTATGTGCCACAAAAGTCCTGAAATTGTGAAGAGAGCTCTCTCAGGGCTGTCGGCCCCTCAGAGAAGGATGACACGACGCTTCCTTGGAACATTTGAACTTTGCCTCAAAAATAACACTGGACAACACATGTAAAATGCGGACTGCTCAAGCGTACCTTATGCCTTTTCATTTCGGCTACACTTGCATAGACTTTTGGTATTTTCAAGGCAGACGTCAGGGTGCCACCTGCCGTACCACCTGAGGAAACCATGGGACCAACGTGAATCGCTCCCTGACGGGCAAACAACTCCTCCAATTCTCCAGAAGTGATTCGACCCGACGTCGGACGTGATTTTATCGATGCAGTCTTTGGTCTTGTTGCAGCAAAGCTAACTATGTGGTGCTTGCCAAGCACTGGTGTGCCAAGATCAGCCCCTTCCAGACATCCGTTTTCGACTGGTCCATCATTGCCTGGAGGAAGAAAAAGACAATAATTAAAAAAACCTTTCGCAACCTGAGTTAAACAATTGTTTAGAATGGCAAAAAACTTCCAAAAATAGAAGTAAAGTGCAGAAAACAGCAAAATAAAAGCAACTGATTTAATAACTTGCCAACGACTTCATAGGAATTGTAGTGACTGAAAAATAAAGTGAATTTTTTGTCTTTTGGTGATTAAAACCTGAAAACTGTGCCACTTCTGAAACTTCGTTCAAATTTTCGATAACTTCGCTATTTTCCGAGAATCCGCGATTTAAAACCTAGTTGCTTTTCACGATAAATGTTCAATCAAAATATTGGCGTATGGGTGCTGGACCACTTTTACACGAGGAAAAAATTTCGTTGAGCCTCCTTTAGTTTTTTTGTTGTTGTTTACTTGTGATCACAAAACGGCAGCCAAATTTTGGCCCCAGGTTGGCGAAATGCAAAGACTTATGCTGGAACAAATAGAAATCCAGATGCAATTCAGCAAACGTGGTATACTGCGGACAACGTTTTTTAACCCTTCTCCATGATGAAATATGGCGTCATTTTGCCAAACGGTTTTGCAGGAGATACATTCTTGAGACGTTTTCGCACCTATTCTGGACATCAATTCCTGTGCAGGACTCGCAAATTTACATGGTAAGTTCTTTTCACCTGCAAAATTCACAACCAATCCTTGAGAAATAAAGAAGTTAAATTGCGTCTGTAAGGTTCACCCCCATCCTTTGAATTGAACTCTTACTCAATTTTTGATTTCTGCACACACGTGAGTTGCAAAAAAACACAAATGTTGAAGCATTTCTGTCAAAAACACCTTGCGATGGGGTGGAACCCTCTTATGACCTTCTGAATAATTTTTGCTTGCTCTTACCGACATTCACCAATTCTTCAACCATCGATTGTGCCCTGGCCCTTCCAATGCTCAGTGTAGTTTTGGGATCCCTCCTCGGAGGAATTGGTGCAGGAGAACGGCCTAAAAAGGAAAGAGAGAAAAATCGCATTTTACCATCGTCCCGCTTGGTGATACTACTCTGGTGATGCTTCCGTGTCCGATACAAACGCAGCCATCCATTGAAGACTTTCACTCTGCGGGAGTAGATGGAACGTTTTGCGAAACTTGCCCACCATTGCGTTTCGCCAAATTGCTCTGTGCTGAAAAGCTCTGGACAGATTCAGATAATTTGGTGTTGGAAGAGAGCTTTTGCAATTTTTTGCAGATTGCAATTTCACAAAGAATTTCTGTTGTTTTCTCATGCAACATTTCTGAAAGAGCAATTGGGAAGCAAAGCACATTTCCGGGAGTGCCAAATATATTTCAGTCCATTATTTTGCAAAATGGGCTGCAGCGTGAAATTTTTCGTTGCAATTGGGGATCAACTGCCGCAAAGTTGTGTAACAATGTCTGGCCTGTCTTTTTATTTTTTGTCGGTCAAGTTTTTCATTTCTCAATCTGCTGACGTGCTTTTTTGTTTTGTTGCTTCTGTGAACTTCACTTTTCTTGTCCATGGACAAGGGTGCAAAATGTTTGCTAAATTGGCAAAAATTGCTCACATATTGCTACACGGACTATTTTGGTGGCGCTATTGTTGCAAGTGTCTTCTCAATTCAACCACCAATATTTTAATTTCGGTAGGAACCATTTGGAGAACTCGATTTTATCAAAAGCCCTGCTTTTGGGGGACACCATCCTCCAAACACCCCGAGCAACCCCACTGGGGCTGCTTCGGCTACATGTTTGGCGCTATCATTTTCAGGATTGTCCAGCAAGATTTTCATGGAAATATGGCTTGAAATGCCTTTATTGTTTGTTTATTGCAACGGTATTACACACAACGTGAAAAGCAAAACTTCAAATGGGAGAAGCTTGTTGTGGATTGAACACATGGAATTGGAACAATTCACAGGTGGGCTCTCGAGCGCCGAGCCCAGAAGTCCGCTCGAGATCTACAAACCTCTGTTCCGAGCCTGAATTACGTTGGGAAGATGTGTTGTCAATAAACAAATGAAGCGATGAGAGACGGCACATGTGCAGTGTCAAGATATCAAGGAGGGGGGAATAGCATTCCTAAACTCCAAGAAGCGTGGACAGAAGCTGCTCCAGATTCCAAAATGGGGAAAGAAGAGGGGGTTTGTCTTTTCAGGGTAAAATGCTACCAATAATCTCGAACCTTTCTTTTTTTTTTTGTTTGATGGGAGAACTACCTTTGCAATAATTGATGCAGGGAGTCAGTCATCTTTGGGAAAGTGGGGGATTGCTGACACACAGGACTCGAACTGCATGGATACAGGCGTTCCCTCTGACCTCAGCTCATGAAAGTGCCCCATCACTTAAGAGCACTGCGGACACGACAGAACCCCATAAGAGCCACTAGAATGACATTCCATTTGTGGTTTATGCCCTATGAAGGGTAAGGAACATACAGGTCATCTTGTACTCATTTGCTGATTGAATCCTAGACAGCAATCGACTGTGCTGCCTGCCACCATTGTTGGGTGCTCTTTGCACTGCATTTTGCAGTATGTGACAAATGAAAAAATTTGAATAAAATTTGGTTGGCTGTCCCGTCCAGACCTTCCAGCGTTTCTGTCTCACCTGCCAATTTCCTTGGCAATGTCGAGCATTGTCGTTCAGGAACAGGATTCAGTATGAGCTGCCCATCAGGTCCAATAATGTGAGGAACAGTGATGGCTGTCATCATGACGAGATCGCCCGAACGTCGGATGAGATCGACCACGTGTTCGTGAGAAGTGAAAGACACATCGACACCATTTATCTGTTGGGCAAAAAAAAAACAAACAATTGGTAACGGTGGCAATGCATGCTGGTTCAAAAGAGCAACTTTTTTAGTTTGGCATGTAAAAAGCATTTAGCCATGCATGGCTCAGTGAAGACTGAAGACGAATTTTGCTTAACAAGCTCTGGACAGATCCTCTGTACAAAGGCTCCGAAAGGCTTCTGCGGAACATCACGGAAGGTCTGTCTCCGTCATGAATCACAGTTTTAAATTCATGCCACGGTGTGATCATCAAAATTCACTCATCCAAGTGAGAACAACACATAAGTCAAATGTTATGCTTAGCATCTAGGGAACATAACATAGCTCTAGAACTTGCTTTTTAGGCCCTTTATGAGAGACCAATCAGCATGTGGACAACAGTGCCTACTCTGAATGCAAATGGGCCTACAAGAGTCCGAAGATTGAAAAATGCCAATTTGAACTGTTTCTTATTCGTCTGATGATTCGCACATGTCACACACGAGCTTCTGAGAGATGCTAAATACATGGTGATTCTGTGATCAGAAACATGCTCGAACCATGGATGTTACCACTGCAAAAGGTGACATTCGATAATTCTGACTAGAAAACTAGCGGTTACAGCTAGGAAACGTTTCAGATCACAAAATATGATGAAAATAGCAATTTTTTTCCAAGGACAAAGACTTTTGAGATAACCTGCGTTCCTGCAACAGTCCACCGTTGACTTAACTCTGGCAAACATATTCGCAATGACGGATTGATATCATCACGAGTGGCATGATTATGGTTGCAAAGAAAGAGGAGGAAATGGCAATTTGATCGTGGATTTATTTCAAAAGTAAACATTCCAAGAAATATGCAATAGATCCCCATAATGTATTGTAGCAGCAGAATTAATGCACTCATACATGTGTTTTTCCCATTTAACTGTTGCCTCCGAAACGTGTTTTCTTTCTTTTTGCTCATGCAGGCGGTAGAAATTAAAGCGTCAGATTGCAACAAGGATTTCTACAGGTGTCAGATTTTGACCTTGCTTATTAAAGAGGATCTTTAATTTCTGCACCATGGATTTTTTACTATGACCTGAACAGTTGCAATTTTTTACATGTACAAGTACATTAATGATGTAAATTATTCATGAAGACATGTTTATGAGTACCTACTTTAATTCCGTCGTTTTACACCTGGCCCAAACGTGGCACACACGGGCCCAAACGGGCCAAACGTGGCACACAAACAAAATTTTCAAAGAAACTAACCGCCAGAAGGAAGTCTGCTTTTTTGAGCCCTGCCTTGTCTGCAACTCCACCTTCATCCACATCGTCGAAATACTGCAAGGCAGGCATTTGGTCCGATCGCTGCATGCTCATGAGGGGTGAACACGCTTTGGCACCACGAAGAACAAAGCCAAAACCACGCTTGCCCCGATGAAGGGCAACTGTCCTCACATCCCCAGTCCTGGAATTTAAGAAGAAAAAAAAAACAAAGTTGCAATGAATCTTGGAATGATAAGATTGCCATTCTTTGCAAAATATTGAAAGCTCTCAATTGAACAACGATTTGCAGAACTTTTGTAGATGTGGCGAGACATTTTCAGAATGAAATACTAGTTCGCCTGCACTGGAAATTCCTTGGCCACACAATAATAGACTGTTGTCTGATCCACGTAATTCTGTTTGACAGAAAAAAATGGTTTCTCATCATTTCTTATTGTCGCTGCATTGAGAAATAGTCCCGATTTGCAAAAATTTGCCTGTTCAGCAGGGAAAGATCGGTCCATTTTTACTTTCCACGTACAATTGATCTGTTGGAAATGACAAATGGGAGAGGAGAGTTGGAATACTCACATCAAATGCTCCATTCTATAAAGAAAGGCTGATCTTTTACACTCACTTCATCAGTGCTGTTCTACCATGAAGGTTTAGCCCGTTTATGCAATTGAGGAGACGGAGACGTCAGTAAAACGAACTGCTAACATTTGATCTGTTCGCCAGATGGAAAATTGTCGATCTGTTAGTCAACCATGTCGTGATGTCCATGAAAATGTCAGCAAGAGCCTGGAGCGTTGGAGATCCTTCAAGTAAAGTTTAGTCAAAAATCCAGATGTTTCAGGTATTAGCACACCTATCATGATTGCAAACAACCAACTCACCATTTTTTGGTTCTCGGGGTGGTGGAAAACTGATTTGGTCCAGGTTTCAACATCCTATTTGAGCCATTAGTAATGCTGCTCGGTGACACAGAGGCCATATCGGTGCCACCATGGCCACTGCTAATACTGCTGTTTGTGCTTGAGGTAATGCTGACGGGTCCAAAGCCACCAACACCCGTGGAATGGTTCATTCCACGAGTGTTTGACTCAATACAGTGGGGTGGGAACAATCCCGAATTGCCATTGGTCAAGATGCCCTCCAGCATGCCGCAATCCGTCGAACCAGTAACTGAAAATAATAAAAACAGGTTTAGTGGCATGTAAACACTGAAGGAATTGCCTTCGTATCCTGTATGCCTGCTCACTGAAGGGTACCTGTAAAAGAAACTGTCACCTGTAAAAGAAAAAAACTATTGCGGTTGATCATGATCGCCACCTGGAAACTGCACGTGCTGAAGGTTTTCAAATGAATACAATCAGATGAAGATGAAATCTTATAGGTTTAGAATGCGAGATAAAAAAAACGATTGTGGAAGGGAAGGATATTCGTCCACAACCCCAAGTGTCATAAAAATACTGAAAAGTAACAATAAAAACTTCTGAACAAACCCCTAGACAAATACACAGTAACGGCATTTGCACAGTTCAAGAATTGGCAATTTGGTTTTTGATCCAGACGTCCGACGAGACTTATCGATGAACGATTTTCAGTTGTTTTGATTCCCGAGATTGGCCTTCATTTTGAAACCGAGATTTATTTTGAAACCGAATCGAAGTTCCAAAATGAGTGGTGTGGTGGTGCACTGGTGGCAAAATTCATGGTATCACACAACCAGCCTATTTTCTTGCAGAGTATTTTATCGGGATTTTCACTTTCGCATTTGTGCTGACTGCTGCCTTTTTTGCTACTTTGCGAAAAGTGCCAAAGTGTTGTTCGTCACCTATTCCCCATTCACTGGCAAACTGTTTCAGTTTATCATCATTCCAAAACGTGGAGATAAAAACTATTAACCTTCGATAACGTCTCCACAATCGATTGACAGGTGACCAGGCAAATAACCCCGGAACGGCTGACAACAGGTCACACTCACTCCAGGCAACAAGTTAAACACCTGGCTATTCGATCCGTCACCACAACAGCTGGTGTTACCACTTCCACTGCAGGCACTGTCCGTATTCGAAGTGGTCGACGTACCAATACCACTGCTGTCACTGGTCGCATCACTACCGTCCTTGTCTAGACGGAGGGAGTTGGGAGTGAGATAGATGGCAGGGAAAATAATGGCAAATAATAAACAAGCTGGCATACTTCCAAAGTACTACGTAAAGGGAAGGGACAAACCAAAGTAAAAAACATGAAGTAAAAAAGGGAACACTTAAGGGCAGGCAAAGCAAACTGAAAAAGAGTCCATCTTGAGAGACATGTGAGGTCAAGGGGCAGCAATTGCTTGGAAAAATCACAAAAGGAAGTTTTGAAAAAAAGCAAAATGTCTCTGATCAATGGGAAAGGAGCCTGTATTTAGAGAGGATGCTGTCACAAACCTCACAGCGAGGGGGGAATTTCTAAAGACCAAACTTAAAGTGGAAAACCTTGAATTGGAGGTTCTGAAATGAATGGATGGACAACTGAAATTCAGGGAAACGGCTTGAAACATTGGGAGAAATACTCGAAGAGAAGATTGAATTTCTGAAATCGAAGGCGAAATGCCTGCAACAAGGGATTCCTGACATCGAAGTGGAAGAGTTGCAAGAATCATGCAAACGAAAAAATCAAAATTGGAAGCGACTGAAAATGCAATGGAACATAAATGGGACACAGAGCATTTTCAAGAATAGAGAATACTTTGGAGGACTTCAACATCTTTAAAAGCAAACATTGTCCAAAACTAAATCGTCTTTCCAAGGACGAGTATCTGCAAAGGCAGTTCAAAACGTTCTGAACTTTCTAACTGTTGGAAGATATAAAGGGCTTCAAGTCCCAGTGCTAACTGACTTTATAAAATGCACTGTGTGAAACTGATTTTGATCTGGGAGGCATGTGGTGATCACGTGGCCAACTTGCCATCTTTTAAAAGCATCACCACTCAGTCGACCCTGCACCCTGTGTTCGATGTGGCGTTTGCTGTGTGGCAGGTGAGGGTTTATCCTTCAGATTGGCTTTGCAATTTCCCCAAAAGAGCTAGAAGCTCAGAACTTCTTGAACCGCCTTCATGCATGAGGAATAAAGCTTGTGTGTCAGCAATGTAGCCATTCAAAGCCAAAACATGAAAAAAATGTAGAAATGCCAGACACTAAGCAAAAGCAAAATATGTGAAGATAAGGCAAAATCTGGTGAAAACGTTTGATGTCGTCATCCGAAGAAGAAGCACAGACACTGAAATGGTGCACTTTCACTTTAACTTTTGCCTAAATTGTGAAAATTCCCCTTTTACATCCAGTTCACTAAAATACAGCTGGATCAAATGAGTGTTTCTCTGGTTTATATCACGTAAAGACCCGTGGCCACCCAAGGGCGTGGCCACATACCCTGCGGCCACCAAATGTGAGATCTTAAAAAGTATCTGACCTGGAGTACACAACAGTCACTCAGAAAGAGCCATCTTTGGTCTTCCACTTTTGGATCATTGTTCAGAGTGGAAGCCAGAGCCAGGTCATTTTCTCCCAAGTGCAGTTTTTTAAAAAACGGGATTTTTTCTTTCTTTTTATTTTCAAATGGGAAAACTTCATTATCTGTGCCAGATGTTTGATTCCCACAGGATATAACAGCTGAATCTACTGCGAAAGAGGCTCTGTTTCATGATTGGAAAATGAAACTTCGCCAGGCCGGCGGCACTTTTTGCTCATTTGCAAAATGCCCACGGGAAGAAAGCACACTCACCAACACAAGTCACTGGCGCATCTAACCTTTACTGTGGCATAGATTTGGAGGCATGTTAAATTTTGGCCCTTGTTGAGAATTGTTGCAATTATTGTGGGTAACTTCAATTTAGAAGGGTGTTTTGCGACGACATTTCAAATGGTTAGAGTTGTGGGCCAGAAGAAAGCAGCCCTTTCACTTTTGAAAAAACATTTTGTTCATTTAAAAAGCCTTGGCTACAATAACTGATCTGCCTGGGAGTTCATTTGCATTACTTATACCCATAGAAATGGAAATACGTGGCTGATTCAGGGCACAACTGGAGCCGGAGCTTACCCATTTCGGAAAATAACTTCAGCATACCGCATGCACTGTTATAACCAGAAAAATGAAAATTCTGTGAGATGGGATTTTTCCATTTCACCAAAACATGGCTGATCTCTTAAAATATGCAAAAACCAAACAGCACCTTTTCCTGACAAAAGCAGCAAACATTGGACCTGGATGTTGGAAGTTTTTTAAGTTTTTTATTTGGAAGTTTTTTAAATTATGTCCTGCTGAATTTGGAAATGCATATCGAGAAAACCTCAATTTAAAAATAAACATACCCTGAATTTCTCGGCTGAAACATTGTGGTGCATCACTTTTCCATGGAGAAATCCCTGTGTGGAATTTTATTCCACTGGAAAATGTCTTGCGAGCATTCCTTGTGCAATCTTTTTGTCACTGTAATCTATCTGATTAGAGAGGATTCTCTGTACAATCCTTCTGTTGCTGGAAGCTGACTTGAGAGCATTCTCTGCAGAGAGTATGTTCACTGCCTTAGAGTGAAGTGGGGGAAGATGCCCCTACGGGAGAGATGCCCCTATGTTCCGATCAGCTATTTGGCAACGTCGCAACACGCCACCAGCACGCGGTCGTGTTTGAGTTGTTTGTTGAGTCAAAGCTGGGTGTGTCGGATTTTGCTCTTCAGCGTTATTTAAAATTTGATCAGTTGTTGAAAAAGGTCAGTTCTGAATTTTGTCTCAACATTTTGTGCACACGGTTACCATTTTTTGTGCTGTTCAGATCAAGTTAACTTTCCGCGGTTTTGTTGCAAATGTGAGGTGTCTGGTTCACTGTTTTTCATTTTCAAGTTCCGACAGACCGCCATTTTGTTTGTGTTTCGGGCCCGTGATATGGGCATCTTACCCCCTCGTTTTCGGCAAGACGCCCCTATTGTGGTCAGGTAAAATGCCTGTATGGGCATCTCTCCCTCCTGACAAAATCTTTCTCTTGCAAGCCCCTTTCAGTAACTTTTACAGTGCTTGGGCATGTCCTGAGTTTTTGTCCCGTTTATATTCTTTTTCGGCTTTGTGTTAAGGAATCTGAAGACCTCCTTTTGTCTTAAATTTTGAACCGTTATGAATGTTTATAGCCTATCTATTCAGTGGACTGAGATGAACGAAATTCCAAATTCACATTCGTTTGATTCAATATCGCTCTTGCAGTTGTTTGGGGTGAGACTGACTTAATTTCTAGTTTAAGACCTCATGTAGACCTAGACCCTTCAGACCCGACGAAGCAAATGACGACTCCTAGGTTACAGGACTGCCATTTACGCCCAAAAACCGGAAGGCATTATCATTTCGAATTTGGAACTCGGAGAGTTCTGCAAATTGTCCAACCTCTTGTTTGAATGAAATCCTGAATGCCTTCAAACTATTTCGAACAGACTTGTTGCATCGACATATCAATCATTGTGGTGTTCATGCGAGTCACTGAGATGCATTGTTAATTATTGTTAATTGTTACTGGATTTCAGCAGACAACCCCCACCTCTCTCTTTCATTGATGGTGTGGACTCATCAAGCAGCCCTGTTTTTTTTTTCTTTTTTCGGTGGTCTAGTCTACAGAAAGTCATGCCATTTGGATACGTTCGAAAAGGTCATCGAGGTCAATGGACTGAGGACGATTTGCATGCTGCAGCCAACGCAGTCGCAGGAGGCGAATCCGTTTACAGAGCATCACAGACATATCAAATCCCTCCCCGGACTCTGCGAAGGCGCTTGGCCTCTGGTAATTTGAACAAGATACCAATGGGTCCTTCGTCAACATTGGGAGCAGCGATTGAACAACGTTTGTTCGATCATATCGTCGCCCTGCAAAAGATTGGATTTCCAATGACTTCTATGGATATCCGTGAACTGGCCTACAAATTTGCAGTGAGGAATGGAATACCGCACAATTTCAATCCTGCAAACGAAGTAGCCGGAAAAGACTGGTTTCGTGGTTTCCGCAAAAGGTTCCCACAACTCGTTCCGAGGAAGCCGCAGGCTTTGTCATCTGCCCGTGCAGTGGGGCTGAATCGACAGGATGTTGAATCCTACTTCGAATTGCTTTTCAAGGTCATGAGAGATCATGACTTGCTTGAGAAGCCTGCCAACGTCTTTAACATGGATGAAAGCGGCGTTGAACTGAACAATCAACCGGAGCAAGTTTTTACTGAACGAGGAGCCCGAAATGTCACACAGGTAACCTCATCTGAGCGAGGCGAACACATCACCATCATTGCCGCTCAGAATGAGGTGATTCTGCTTTGCCTGCCCAGCCACACTACACACGCACTGCAGCCCCTTGACAAATGCTTTTTCAAACCCTTTAAGACATATTTCTACAAAGCTTGCCAAAACTGGGAACGCACCCACGCTGGTCAGCGCATCACCCGTTACGTGTACGGAATGCTGCTTGGCCAAGCTTGGGGGAGAGCTGCAAGTGTGGAGACTGGTTGTTCTGGCTTCAGGGCTTGTGGAGTTGTTCCGTTCAACCAGGCCGCAATTCCAGATCATCTGTTTGCCCCAGCAGATGCAGCCCAAGCTCCCGCCGAAAACCAGGAGGCTGCAGTTGAAGCGGCCCAGCAGCAGGTCCATCCCCCCGATCCCGAATCTGACAATTCGAGCGACGACATTGACGACCCACCTCAGCAGTCCACTTCATTTGAAGATATTTCACCATTTCCAAAAATTGCAAGACGTCGTCCCACCAGAGGCCGACAATTGTCTTGCGTTCTGACAAGTGTTGCAAATCGTCAAAAAGTGCGTGTGGCTTATGAGAAGAGAATGCAAAAGAAAACGCGCGGGGGGTCTGGGTCTGTGAAAGTCAATAGGGGTGCTGCCCTAAGTGTGCCATCAACAAGCCAACAGAAAGATGACCCGACGCGGAAGATTACTGTGCTCGGTGCAATGGCTATTACCATGACCAGGCTGACTCTCGTAACAGGTCAGACTGGATCCAGTGTGTAAAGTGTTACTCGTGGCTGCACGAAACATGTGCTGGATCGCCAACAATGTGCCATCGTTGCGTTCGAGTCGATTGTTCCGCCTCAGATTCCGACTGACAGTTGTGAACCTTTTTGTTCAAGACAACAATTGAGTAGACTTTGCACTGCACAGTGACCAAACTAATTATCTATTTACCACTCTTCGCCCACTGCGTTCCAGGGAGAAGATGTCCTATGATGACATTTCAGACTAGTCGCTGCAGACTTCTTTTCAGTGGATATTCCATATTCAGGAGGCTTTTTGCAAGCACATTGCCATGAGCCATGTGTCCTTTTCGGACTTTTCTTTTCAAAATATCTTTTTACATGTGTGCCCCAAAGCCCATCTCCTTTCTTTGTTGCATTCCAATGAAAATGTAATCTCAAAACGGACATTGCTTGTTGATGTTGCTGTATTTTACATATGGGCATCTCTCCCACCCCACGTGGGCATCTCTCCCACCCCTGCGGGAGAGATGCCTATTTTGAAGCCTTCGGAAAACGTGCTCGCATTTCAACATCTGTGACAAAAACACTGAAATACCAACTTCGGTGCGCAGCCAAAAGATGGCAGTTTTGATGCACGGCGGGGTTCGGTGTTTGTCATGCGTTTGGGCGTCTCACCCGCCTTTTCCGAAAATAGGGGCATCTTCCCCCACTTCACTCTATCCTATTGTTACAGGGAGCTTAATTGAGCGTGTTCTCTGCAGATAGTATTCTCTGTCCTATCTTATTGCCTCTGGAAGCTGAATTGAGAGAATTCTCTGCACTATATCCTATTGTCACTGGAAGCTGACTTTAGAGATTTTCTGTAGAGAGTATTATCTGCCCTATCATATTGTTACTGGGAGCTGACTTGAGAGTATACGCTGTGAAGAGTGTTTAGTCCTGTCTTAATGCCTCTGGCAGCCGACTTGACAGCATTCTCTGCACTCGCCTGTTGTCATTGGACGTTGACTTGAGAGTTCTCTGTCCCATATTGCCTCTGGAAGCTGAATTGAGAGAATTCTTTGCACTATCCTATTGTCGCTGGAAGCTAAACTTGATAGCATTCTCTGTAGAGAGTGTTCTGTGTAGAGAGTATTCTCTGCCCTATCTTATAGTCACTGGGAGCAGTTGACTTGAGAGTATTCTCTGCTGCGACTATTCTCTGTCTTATCTTATTGCCTCTGGGAACTGACCTGAGAGCATTCTTTGATCCATCATCAAACGGAACAAAGTTTACTCCAGGAGTGAATAGGATACATCCAGCACCATGTAGCAAACAATAATAAGCACATGCAAAGCAAATTGGAAATTAGGAAGAAAAGAGAGGCAGCGATAAACGAAAGAAAATGTGAGAGAAAGAGAGAGAGAGATGACCAAACAGACCAGAGCAGACGAGACAGGACCAGACGAGCCACCAAAGTTCCACGACGGAACGTCAAGAACCATCACCAAATTCACAATACCACCAGACCACTAACAAACCCAACACGCCACAGACGTACAATTAGAACCACAAGAAGAACTTGATGTTCACAAGAAAAGCTAGTTGCTTCAGTTGTTTTCTAGGTTTGTCCAACAAAGCATTACGGAGCGTGTTCAAAAAGGTTTGACCTTCACGTGAAAATATGCACTTCTGGGTTTTTTGATGCCTTTGCATCGAAATTAGGTTCATAATAGACTTTATGATAATTTTAGGCTGAGCAAGTCAGAAAAATATTTTCGATCGAAAGTGCATTTTTGGTCATTCGGCATTCAAATTTTTTTGAACGTCCTCGTATGTGAAAGAGAGTTCCAGTTGATCATCCACTCGTCAGAAATGGCACCAAAGGCCAAATGCACCTTCGACCTTTGACAGAAAATGTTTCTTCGACCAAAACGTTTCTTCCCATTCACAGTTTTTGTCAGCTTCTGACTATCGAGAGCTCCTTTTGAAATGGCCACAAAATAAGACATCAACAATGGTTCAACCTGAAGGTTACCAAAAAAATTCTGAAATGAACCTGGCACACTGGGCTCAAAACCTTTTTAACACCCTCTGCGCTGAAGTAAACTGTGGGTAAAAAACTGAAACGTGCTGCCCTCCATTTCCTCGTTCACAATTCAAATAAAGTCCTCCAGTCCAGGGGCCAAACTTCCAAATTGGCATTCACAGAGGAAACCTCACTAAGTTGTCGTAAATTTGCAAAATTCAGACTAAGTGTTGTCCCAAAAACACTTGCCACTCTGTCCCAAAGACAAGCTATTTCACTGGATGCTCGCATCAAACAAGAGAGATCTTTTCAACACCATCGACTGAGACTGAGAGAGTGGTACTGGGTTGCGAAATCAGTTCCGAGATGTGTTAGTTTGGTTAGAAGAAGAAATATGGTGTTGGATATTTCAAGATGTTAGTTCAGACAGTGTTGATAGGTGTTAGTCCAGATGGGATGTTAGTTTGGTTTGAGAAGATTCACCGCAGTCTCGTTCAAAAGAAACTGTACCTGTCACCAAACTACCAGACTCAATGATACTGGCAGTCTCCTCGCTCTCTTCCGAACCACATCGACCGGTGGTGACACAACTCCCACTGCAACTACCCCCACCGCTTGTCTCACTGGACGAGCTAAACGGGGGTAGCGAGCCATCGGATGGCGATGGGGAGGGTGGATTGGTGTGTTGGTGGTGAATGATTAGTGATGCAGGTCGTGAAGACGCCTGCCTGTCAGCAACAACCAGTTGGTGACTATTTGCTGTGGTACAGTACTCAACCGCGAACCTCTGGTGATCCGGTTGGGATTGAGACCGAGTCAAGGAAACAAACCCGGATATCCTCCGCCGTGGATTATACTTCGGAGCTTCACGGAAAGGAACTGAAAACAGACCGGATCGAAGGCGAGATGAGTGATTGTTGCAATGTGAAAATGGCACAAACCTGTGGCATGTAAATGTGCCAGGTTTTATTTAATTATTTTTTTAATAAAGCACGTTTATTTGACTGAGGGTGTCAAATAGACCAAACTTGACCAAACTCAAACTTACATCGCATTATACTGATAAAAAATATGACTATAGGAAATCCTGTTCTTTTTCAAGGAATGACAAGGAAACCCTATGGAATCAATTTCTTCAAAATGAGATCTTTTTCAACAATTGAAAAGAAAACGCTCTTTTTTTTTCAAGAAATGACAAGGAAACCCTCTTCCTTTTCAATGAATGGCAAGGAAACCCTTTAGGATCTTTTCTTCAAAATGGGATCTTTGGAACCACAATGAAAAGGAAACCCTCTTGTTTTTGGACAAATGACAAGGAAACGCTCTTCTTTTTTCAACTAGTGACAAGGAAACCCTCTTCTTTTGCAACAAATGTCAAGGAAATCTTTATGGATCTTTTTCTTCAAAATGGAATCTTTTTCAACAAATGAAAAGGAAACCCTCTTCTTTTTCAACAAATGAAAAAGGAAATTTTCTTTCACAAATGGGTTCTGTTAACTGGCATGTCGTCAGTTAATGTTCAACAGTGATGGAAGTGACCAGATAAGTCGGCAAAACTTGACTTTCCAATCCTCTAAATTCTGAAGACCGTTGTGTTGTTGAAAAGATTTTTGTCACATAATCTTGAAATTCTGGTAATTAAAAGCACCTGTTTGTTTGATAAAATTAAAAAGTGACCTGCAAATGCAAACTGCCAAAACTGTCAAGAGGATTTCTGCATTGAAAACTCCGATTAACATAGGATAAACATAAGACCACAACACAGTTGGAAGCGACCAAAACATCTTGTAACGTGTGCAGATGTTTCAAAACACATTGAGTTTTAGGGTGAATATGCAAATTAATGTAAAGAACGTGAATTCGTATTTCCAACCAGGCGTACCAACCTGGCCATTGAACGAGCATCAATAATTGATTGCATCCTATTTATTTCCATGGCGTTTTAGACGCGATTTCACTGAAAAATGTCAAGAGCTCGGTGAAAATTCTCAGAACTTAAACAAGTTGTTATCACCACCCACATGTAAAACCTAAGCTCGTTGTCATGACACATCATTGGGCCTTTTTTGCAACGGGCCTGCCGTAACTGAATGGAAGAAGGGTTCAAATTTCGCTGAAAACGAAAAGAATCACTGGAATTAAGAAGTCAGGCGCTGTAAAACATCGGACACTCATTAGAAGGGCATAAAATCGATCAGGCACACAAATCATCTTGCCCGGGACACTTGATGCACTGCACTGTGCGGAAACAGGATTGAACTAAAAAAAACAGCACAGAATGGAAATTCTTTCCGTTTCCAGGCTGGCAGCAATGGTGCGTTAGACGTTGCAAAATGCCAACGGCAAGTGCTCTCCCATCGAGAAACTTCATTCTTCAGCGTTGGGGGGGGACAAAGTGAGGCAAAAGCCGGACGCAGAACTGTGTTTCTTCCACGCTTTGGAGAGCATTTTGCGACAGACAGTTTGAAATGACAAACGGATTGAGTTACGTGAAGTAAAGTAAACCGGGACGTGATGTAGTCGCAGGTGACACTCCTTAATGCTAACTTGCATCGCACAGTCATATCTAGGAAACAATGGTAACAGACAACCGCGAAACAATTGCGCGACCATATGCCATCGCTGTCAAATATTCAGGGGCTTGGCACTTCTTGCCGTGATTCGTGAAGAATGAGGAAAGGTATTTTCTGGTTCAATTTGAACCAGCTTTGATTTTTTTTATTCTTTTTGAATACGGGCTGTGGGACTGTGGACGTCGATCAGAATAACCTTTGGGCTGTCAATTGCCAACTGCAATTGACAACCCAACACTATCAAAAACGGCTGAGAACCCACAACATCAATTGTTAAGCGTGGGTCAGTTGGCGTTTTGGCAACCTTTTGAATTTTGGGGGTTCAACAGATTTTGTAGAGACACCGGTCAACAGATTTTGTAGAGAGACCGGGTGATCCTGCGGTTCAGCCCCACCACAGATTTTTCTTTGGCAGGTTTACAAAATGTTCTCCAGGGAGTAATATTTGCAGGTTTACAAAAATGTTCTGACAGGAAGTATTTTCGGATCGACACGCATCAATTCTATGGTTTTCTAATGCAGGCCCACCCAAAAAATTGATCATATTGGATGAGTTCGAGTCCAAGTGTCAGAAAAGAAGGCATCTAAAACCACACTTTCGCAGTATCTCAGCTTAAGAAAATAGACGTTTACCACGGTAAAGACGAATCAACTTTGGCTGTAAGTCGATTCCAATTTTCAAGATCTGAAATGCTCATGAAGGGAATGAAAAACGATTTGTCACACGGAATGCAAAAATGTTATCGGACAACAATTTTCGGTAAAATATTTCTCTGCAAATTGCAAGTGTTTTCCGTTTTTCCGTATGCGTGTTTATTACACTTCTCAATGAAAAAATGTCGGCCAACTCGAAATGCCTGCACGTCTTGCATGGAAACCAAAACCCTTCCTCCGGACTCGCCTCTCGATGGTTTTCCTGTACTGTCTCTTAATGAAAAATTCAGTGACGGAATAAACGTTCTCATGAGGAGTTCATTATTTACTCAGGCGCCATTTTGAATCAATGGCAGCATGCACTGCAAAACATTATGGCATTCGTGTAAAGTGTGAAGTTTTACCAAGCCCTGTTGGAATTAGACAGCCCATGCATATAAGGGAAGGTTAAGTTCCGATTACACTTGCAAAGAAAATGAAATGCCAGTAACTTGATTTTTGATTCCTTGCAAAGTTACACATTTCTGCCATTGCTGGAAGAGCTGCAGGAGCCCTTCATGCAATACATTCTGTTGCTCTCCAGAAATCCATTTTCCAACAGCTCCTGAATCACTTGAAAACATCCTTCCCTGGAGTTGCCACTTCAGGGAAGGAAAAAGGGTACTATTATTCCGAACGTGCCAAGTGAGGGAAATTGGGAGAAATCTGCAGCGGTACAAAAACTGCAGGCATTGCAGCCTCAACTGCTTCTTGGCATATGTGTCCCTGGCATTGTTTTGCGGAATGATGACATTTTTCTGACCTTCCCTCGTATTTTAACCTTGTATGGAACTGTCACAAAAAATTACAACAGAAAACACACCCCTTTTGGGAATGCAAAGTTCATTGAAGGGGAAAGCTGAAGCAGATCAAGCTCCAAAATGCAACAAATTTCATTGAGATCGCAAAACCAGGACTTGCAAAGTCAGTCCTTATAATAATAACTGCAGAAATACATCGCCAGTCATTAATGACCGTGCTTACCTTCTGTGGCTTGAATGCCAAGTTTCAAACTGTCGAGAGATCATTTTACCAAAAAAAAAAAACAACTTACAGATAAAACCGATGCAGGGTAAAAAAACGTCAAGTCACAGCACACATAACTGAATGAAACTCACCGATATCGTTTGGTTTGTGATTTCGTACAACTTCGGCGAGGTCCATGTTTCCAGCAATAATGGCAACTTGATAGGGAGTTTGATTGGCAAAGTTCAAGGCCTCCTTGTCGGCACCACGAAACAGGAGCAATCGAGCACACGATTCCTGATTATTCACTGCACACACGTGTAGAGGCGTGTTGCCAGAGGCATTGCGAGAGTTCATGTCGGCACCGTAGAAGATCAGGTGTTCCAAGTGCTGGATCAGTCCATTTTTACAAGCCTACGGAAATATAAATCAAAGGTATGCAAGTTTGCACGAGTCCTTTCTGTGCAAAAGAAAAAACCGCAACAAGACAAATCTCGAAAAGTGTCACAAAACGATTGTCAAAACATAAGCCCATGCAGATTTGTCGCACACAAGGGTTCCTTCGAATAACATCGGCTAAGACATATCAGAAATCTTCAATAAGACACAGCAAATCTGGGATGTTTTTGTCATTTATTTGCCAACACAAACATGTCGACGAGAAACAAAAATTTTTGCAAAAAATAGCAGGGGCATGGAAGCACTGACCAAAATCCAAAATTGTGGTGCAAGCAGTTCAGAGGGCTCCGTGGGGCTAAACCCCATGTGCCATCACGGCTATGAAAAACACGTGGGGAGAATCCCCATCGTTCAAAGGGCAATTTAAAAACATCACACAGAGTAGCAAATGGCCCAAAGACATTCAGTTTTTTTTTTATATCCAGAACCTGTTGAGCATACATTCGAATTTAACAATTGGGTTATGTCGTTTATAAGGGGGGACACAATTGCACGGCAACAGGGAAACATTTTCAGAAAAAAGCAGTACTCTTAGCCGTGCAATTGTGTCCCCCCTTCGGCTCCTGCTGACGGTGCAGGGTTTTTTCTCTGTCGTGCAATTGTGTACTCCTCAAACGATTTTCTTTTGCATTTTTGTTGCAAAACTGCCTGCATTATTTTTTTCTTATTCTGTATCTGTAATTGCGGGCTGACCAAATCATGGGTTTTAGTCGCTTTAAAGTCGCGCAGAGAGATCAGATCAGATTTGGTCAGATTGGAATAGATTAAGTCGAGGTTGTTTTAAGTAAAGGTTCATTTGGTTGTTTTAAGTAAAGGGACACTGCACAGAGAACCCTAACCTGACCTAACCTACCCTAACCTAACCTAACGACCTAACCTACTTAACTTTGCCTATCCAAAGCGCCTAACCCATCCCAACCGACTTGCCCACCCTCCAGAGAAATAAGGCACACCCTGTGCCGTATGCTGGTGCCAAAGGGGGGACACAATTGCATGCCGGGACGGGCCTTTTTCTGAATTTCTGGCATGATGTTATAAGGCAATGATAATTACCATAATTGGGCCTACCTTTTAAATACTTTCTGATGAGCCATGAGATCGCTTTGGACGAATGAAGTTGCGGTGACTTACGTTAAGGACTTGAAAGCGGCAAGAATTCTATTCGAATGCATGTGCTATGAATGGTAGTTTAGTGGCGTGTTATTCTTCAGTTAATCCGTTTGCGTTTTAGGTCTTGCTGTTTATGATCGTCACTCCTGGGTCCATTAACCTCTCGGATATCCAATTTGGAAGGGTGAGCAATAATCGGCCCACCCTCAAGTTTGCTTAAATCTTGGGTCCACGGGGGGACACAATTGTGGCTAAGGGTACTGTTTTTGTTTCTGAAAATTTTCCCTGCTGTCATGCAATTGTCCCCCCCGTATAAATGACTTAACCCTAAATTTAATTCGGCACTTTCATCTCAATGATGAGGGAAGTGCGGTGAACTCGAACACGAAAAATCAGAATTTCCAAAGTTGGGTTCGAGAATTTTGCTTAACAAATTCTTGGAACTTCATAATGGGATATTGGGATGGGACATCCTTTGAAAAGTGGCGACGATGGATCACTTTACTCAAAGCATTGAGATTGGGTTATCCATTTCCGTGTTGCCTCCGAATTTTTACCTTTCTTTCGAATCCAATGCTCTTCAGATTCCCAGTTTTTTTTTTCTGAAAACTCAAAAATAAAATTTTTGCATTTTTAAAGTAATTTGGTCTCCACTGTGGACATTTTATGGATGGGCATTGTTCAGTTGGCTGCAGTTTGTCAATTTACCATTCGCCAACGTTGTTTTGCTTACAGCATGTTTTGGATACGCTGTGATATTTATTTGGTTTCCATTAACGAACAACCCAGTCAATTTTTTTTTTTTTTAATGAAACGGTTTGTCAACTCCAACATGAAGATTGAAGATCTGGCCTGAAAATCGCCCACACCGTGGAAAGCAAGGCGAGAGAAGCAAAAGCCGAGATAAATAATTGCCCACATCACCTCGCATAACTGACAAAAAGCACCTTGCTACAGAAACAAAAAAAACGAGGCTCCAAGGTAACTCATCGTGATGTGTATAGTGGCGGCGGACTTTATGTACTCACACATGGAAAAAATTGCAACTGTTCAGATTTCAACAAAAATCCATGTTGCAGAAATTAAAGGTCCTCTTTAACAAGTGAGGTCAACATCTGACAACTGTAGAAATCCTTGTTGCAATCTGACGCTTTAATTTCAGAGTAAAAAGAATAAAAAAAAGAGTTTTGGAGGCAATAGTTAAATTGGAAAAACACATGTATGAGAACATTAATTCCGCCGCCACTGCACCTAAGCCCGTTGCAGACCACAAGCTCCCCCATGCTATGAGCAACTCTTTCTAAGGAAAATTTCAATATTGCTTTTTTGATTATTTCTCACTGCTCACTGATCGGGAACATCTCCTCACCTGATGAACTTCATGCCATCCCTGCTGGTCTTGAGCACCAATTGTAGCACGTTCATGCAGCAAGCCTTGGCATAGCATGGGTTCACAAGCACCCAAGATAGACAAGTAGAGAGGGGTCAGTCCACGTCGATCCTTGTAGTTGGGCGACGCTCCAAGGTCAAGCAAGGTCCTCACCGACTCATAGTTGTTGTGCTCAACAGCTCTATGCATAGCAGTGCTGCCATCTTTGGTTCGGTAGTCGAGGAGGGCTCCACCATTGACCAGAGCGATGACCAACTTCGATGACTGCTTCTGAGAGGCAGCTAGAGTCAAAGGAGTTTCTGGAAAACGTGGAAAATTCGTTTGACATTAGCGCCATCCAGATAAACGAGATGCCAGCCGACGGGGATCTTTGCTTTTTTATCCAAATCAACAAGTCATTCTAAATTGGAGGTTTCCCTCTGAAACACCTTTTTACCACGGGCTTAGATGGAAGTGTTCCTTTAGGAACATTATTGGAAGATTGGAACACGTAATGCGTTCTTGAACACGGCTATTTACTGTCGCAAATTTGGAACGGATATGCGATTTGGAACACATTTATGTGTTCCAAAACCATTCCGAAAAGAACACTTCCATCTAATTCTGTGTTAAAAGGGTGTTCGAGGGGGAAACCTCCGAGTTAGTGGGTACAGCTAAGAAATAAGAACTTGTAAACAATCATCAATAACTCGAGAAGAGCCCTTAAAACAAATAAATGTTCGTGGATACGAACGACTTCTGAATTCCATCGCAAGAAATGAACTCACACCACGCTTTGCTCCTGATTTGTCGCGATCTTTTGCGATTTGTTGCGTCTTTCGCGTCACCAACACTTTTGCAGTTTTTTTCTGATTCGGTTCAACGCCTTGGAATTCACTTCCTTCAGTGTGTGTTGTTCTCGCACTCCACTTTTCCACCAGAACAAATACGAGCAATGGGCAGATTCTGTCGCGTTTTGGCTTTATTTGTCTGATCTTCAAAATTTTCAGAGTTGCTGGAGTTTGTGACCGCTGATGAAGTGAGGAGGATTTCAAAATATCCGAGGGAGGGATTTGCAACAGGGGGGACTCTCAATAAATTTCCCATCACGGTGCGTACGGGAGGAATCGTCGTCGCAGAAATCCCAAAAAAACTCCACTGTATTTTGTGAAGACTCGCACAGGAAAAAGTAATATATTGGGTTCTACGCACCACACATGCATCGAGAGAAATTAGCTAGAATCAGACGGCTAGACACGCTTACGACCGCCAAGCACGGAACTAAAAAAAGAGAACTGCCTACAGCGGAAGCGAAAGGCAACCCGAACGGCTCGCCTCATTCCTTCTCATTCGCCAGAAGAGCAACAGACCGAACAACTTCGCGAAAATCACCCAAAACAATTTGGTGCCAAATTGCAAAAAATGTATCACAAAACAACGGGGGCGTAAACTTTTAAGTAGGAAAAAGAACTGGATGGCCCGGTAACATCAATCATTCATGACCCCATGCATGCCACTGCACTATAGCTGCACCGCGTTCCGCCTCTTGCTTCTGCCATGAGATGATTTTAATTACTTTATGGACGGGAGTTAAAAATGCAAATAACCGCGTGTAAAAATACGCTGGACTTAGCAGACGCCGGCCGTTGAGACTCTTGATAATTACCTGGACACATCACATCCTGCAAACACAGCCCACAGGCGGCAAGTGTGTCAAAAATATTGTCAATTGCACCAACAGAGAGTCAACAATTGCAGATTTCACTTTGTTTACCGTTCTGCAGCACCCGCAGCTGCACCCCACAGTAAGTAATTTCCATTGCGAATTGAATCAGAGCATTAGAGCAACAACATTCATGGGTCACGCTTTCTTGAACAGAGAAGAAAAGGTCTCAGGGCCCGACGGGGGGAGGGAGTCTTGTAGGTTGCAGTGCAGATATCCATCTTCTTGTCAGACCACTTAAACTCTGTCCAATCCAAACAAGCAAGCAGGTAGGTATCAATCCTTTCATGCCTCATTGGAGTGGAGAAAAGAACTTTGCATTGAGCTGCAAATTCTGTGTGACTAATTAAACAGATTTTTGGCACATTTTTCACGGTCTGTTGGCGAAATTGAAAAAGAAGCACAAACCCAACACGGCACTTAAACCAACAAAGACACACCATTTGTTTGGCTGTTCGGCCACTGGGAGGGAACCCAGCCCTCGCAAAATAGACGTCAATTCTTGGTGCGGAGAGGCCTCCTCTCTTAGAAAGACGGTGAACATTTTTTCTGCTGCCAAAACAATTTTTCAGACGAAGATTCGGGCCTCGGGGAAAACAACGCAGGCAACATGTCCAACTTTTTGTCAAAATTTCACATTTTGCTGTCGCCCTGTCGGTGATTTCTGGAAACTGCTGAAATGCCAGGAATTCCGATAGGTACCTTGAACTGACACAACTCGAGAACATGCACATCTTTGAGGCGCCTCATTCCAATCCAAGAAGCACACTCACCAACGCATAGAAGTTGTCACAACACAGGATTGACAAGTGCTGGTTCAAATATTCGTTTCACCAAGAAGATGCATTCATTCAAAAAAGTTGTTGCTTTATGTTTATCCCCCCCGTTGTGAGCAGACATTGCCTGTGGAAATCTAGAACTTAAAATGTGGAAGTTTTTGACGCACTTCATTCAAAGAGTGCCGTTCACACAGAGCTGAAGTGGAGTAGAAATTGAAGGTGACGTGGCGAGTGACGTGGAGTGGATTCCAAGTGGATTCCACGTGGATTCCACGTCTGATTTAAAACAAAATCAGACTTGGTTTCGACGCTTCGCAGGTGGACTCGAAAACGCAACTCGCGACTGCTGTTCTGTTGGGAGATGGATAAAAAAACGTTTTGTTGCTTTGGTCAATGTTCATGCTGCATGGGTAGCGGTTGAAGATTTCCTTGCTGTTCGCTTCCTTTCCGTCCTGGGCCAGAACATCAAATCACATATTCCTGTCATGGAATTTTTTATGCCTATGTCTGGAATTTTGCCCGTTGGAGCGAGTTCAACAACGCGCAGATAGCTCTCGACAACATGCCATGCTGTAACTTTTTTTGCACATCTGCAGATGCGAATTGCATTGATGTCAACACAATTGAGAAACTATCGGCGGCTATACGAGTATATGTGGAGGAAATACTTCCCGGGACGAATGGATTGTGGTTGCAAACCATTTTTGCCAAATCAAAGCTAACCAAATCTGGCCTCAATTCCATCTTCACCACCCATTGCATTGCATGATTTTGATTGGTGTCCGCTTGTGCATGTTGCCATTAGCGAATGCAATGTCTGCTGAAGTGCAGGTTACGCAAGAAACGGAAAAACGCCAACCATACTCGTACCTATGTCCCCGTAATTGTCTACCTCACGTGTTGCTAATGGTTTTGAATTGAATTGAATTGAATTGTATTTGTGGGTTTCCCCATTATCATACACATAGGATACAACAAATTTCACATACACTCACAAGGAAGGAGAAAGAACTGAAGCTGGGAGAAAACGGTAAGGAAATTGAAAAGTTAGGTAATTGATCAAAACGACTTAAATTATTATCAGTCAATGGAGGAGATGGACTTAAGGAGCAAATGAGTGGAAGATGCCGTTCAGCTCACCCATGTTCAGAACTCTCTGAGCTGGGCAGGCAGGAAATCTCCTCCTAAGAATTGGTATGCTCAATGGCTGGGAAAACACTGTTGCAGGCAGTACATTCCAGTCAGCGATTGCACGCGAAAGGAAGGAAAATTTCCCAAATCTTTTTTGAAGGAGAGAGGCCTTATCTTGAAAGGGTGATCATGCCTGCCATAGAATGAGGGAAGTGAATAAACTCAAGCAGTTCCCCCCACCCCCAGTCGCGCAAAGCACTCGAAACAGGCACAAGAGCCGGTGACATTTTCTCCTGGCAGCCAGTGTCGGCCAACCAAGCTGAGAAATCATTGCGGACACGCTTTTTTCCTTCGATAGTCTCCAACAACAAAGCGAGCGGCACTGCGCTGGATGCGTTCTAACGATGCACATTTGCAAGCTGAATGGGGTCCCCAGGCTGTCGACGCATACTCCAAAATAGGCCTAAAAGGCAAGATAGGCAATTCCACGTATTTTAGCGGGGCACTTCCTAAAGTTCCTTTTAATGAAATACAGAGCATATTTGCTTTTTTGGTTACTGCTGCAATTTGTCTAACCAATCGAGTTTGCGATCAAAAATAACTCCCAGGTATGTTGAAAAGGGTTGCGGGGATAATGGTTGGTCACACAGAAATACACAGAAGGATTAACTTTAATCGAACTACAGCAAAACTGTATAAGCGAACATTTGGTCGGGTTCAGCTTCATGGAAGAGGCTCGCACCAGTCTTCAATTGCTGACAAATCAGCTTGCAGTCTGTCAGAGTCCAAAGAGCTGGCAATTTCTGAGTAAATGAGACAGTTCAGCAAACA
>JASGXE010005263.1:0-23856 GCA_030068105.1 Sinentomon sp. SZTP_YWyxl
GTGCACATGTAAGAGGATATTAATTCCGCCGCTACTGTACATTCGTGCAATGTTTGGTGTTTTTATTTGTTTGTTTTGACATTTTTGCGAAAATATTTTTTTTTCTGAATAAAATTAATTTTTTTAAATATTTTTTTGAAAAAAAATTTTTTTTGAAAAAAAAACATTTTTTTGGGAATGGGGGGCGGCCGCCCTCCCCGTCCTCCCCCTCCCTACACCACTGATTTTTTCACCCAATTTTCACTGGGTATGCGATACTCTGACAGGAAAACCCGGCACTTTTTTGTCGACAAAGTTTCAACCGGCAGTTATCCAAGGCAAAATTGCCAGTTTTTGCTCAAGAGTGCTCAAGGGTGAATTTGTGCTTGATTTTTTTGATCACAGCATTTTTCGTGCACCCTGCATGCGGATACAAGAAGCAGGGAATAGAACACCTTTACTTGCACCTTTATCCTTTAATATCATGATTTCCATTGAAGACCTTTTATTGCGTTTGTATAATGCACACAGGTGCTACCATTTGACCAATTGGAGACATTTGGAGCCAGCTCAATCAACCCTCTTTTCCCACACGGGAAACATACTTGGCATGACAAAACAGACGGCTTTCCCCATGGTCGCTTGATTGTTGAAGAGTACATGGTTTTCCCGATCTTCCTTCCACCTTTCGGTGGACTCAGCATCCACCGTGCGGAATCGATGAGATAAAAGCAGACGAGATGTCTCATGCGCATGCACTTGTTTCATTGTTGCCATCACTCACACATTGCCCTGAGGGTTGAGGACACATTCAGTGGGAGTGGCTGATCACTGCGAGATTACGCAAATTCGGAATTGCGAGGCAAATTTTCGTCATTTGCTTCAACGGAAATATTTACCTCTTCACCGAGTTAGCGAGACCTCGCAGTGGATCAAGCCACCGATTAATCATGTTCTTGTAGGAATGTGGCTGGTGCGATTATTCCAAATTGGAACCGAAAACTCTCACGGCAATGTTGTCCATCTAAAAAAAAACAATCGGCAAAATTTCAACATCTCGAAACGCTAACCTTCTTCAGAAAAAGCTGTTTGCGTTTCAAACAACTTTTGGTCAACTGTTTCAAAAATTCATTTTAGAGTCTAAACGTGCAACACAGGAAATATAAAATTTAACTGAACTATTTATCACAACATCTCAGGGCGTTTCTTGTGCTTCATGAGTGAGGGACATCCTCATTGAAGCGCACCCGATCTGCTCACTTACTGTACGACCAAACGAAACATTTCGTTTCACAGTGTATACACTATTAATGCTTTACTTTCTAGGGGACGTTTGCACTGGACAATTCAAAGAATTGGCCCGACACCAGAGAACCATAAACGAGTTGTCCGTCATTTGTGTGACAAGAAAATGTTGCCAAGCAAAACTGAAATCGATTATGTTCGGGATGATAAGCACTTCCGCGATAAGGAAACCTCCTCCGGAAAACCACGTCCTTCAAAAAATATCAAATGTCAGTTTTCACTGGTCTCGGTTCGGATTTCGGTCTGAAATGCAGATCCCCGTGCGGAGGAATGCGCCCAACACATTCGCTTCGCCAAAAAAAAGCGAACCTGCCAGCAGCATTTGTCTTCTGAATCGGGAAGACCCACATGACGGTGGTTATGGCGACATGAGGTGAACTCGCGTGCTGCCAAGAATATGGCACGTACATACATGGTGTTTCCAAAAGTTACTTGCACCTGAAAAGTGTCATCAAAGTCACTGAAAGAAGGTTATTTTAAAAATTGCTTTGCATGTGTGTGTGAAAGGTGTTGATGGTGCTCATTGTCGGTCCGAGGACCAATAAAATGGTGTACACGACCATCAGTCCACACACCTTTAGTATATTTTCGTGCACACTGCCCGCAAGTGCAAAATAAAATGCCCGCGGGCATTTTATTGGCCACCTGCAATGATCTTGGAGATGAGTTTACACTAGGCTTGGGTTTAAATGATGCGTTGGGGCCTCCCTTTCAGGAGAAAAAAGCCGTGGAAACCCAAAACAGGCACCTCGAAAGATAAAAACACTTTCTTCGCCGGATCAGTTGTGAGTTTAGTTCACAGTCACCCTGTAGGTATAATGCAACAATTAGACAATTAGAATTCCACTCCGAGTGTAATAACTTGCAGAGCCTTTCAGCGGAAGATAAATGATTTTTTGGCAATTTCTGCAAGAAATAAGAAGTAATTTTTCTTGCACAATCTCCGTGGCCCGCTTGTTCAGTTCAGGAAGCAGTGGCCCTCTGTATACAAAAAACGAAAGTTCGCTTTTTCAAAGGTCATTCGCATTAACCCAATTTTCGCCATTTCAAGAATAGCATCGAAGCAGCTCGTCACTGCTGTTGCATGCGGGTGTGCCACATTTTCTGTTCGATCTTCGTTTGGCGTATTCTGCTTCGACAATCGTGTCAGGCATTGCTGACAACATTACCCAGAGAGCACAAAAATCCAGAGGGTCGGCAAGAAATTTTCGGCGACCCTGTTGTGGCCTCGGCCTGTGGTGACCAGAACCTCCATATCCAGCGATCGCTTTCCCTGAAAAGGCAAATCCAAGTGCTCCACACAATTTCTCCCCCAGGTTTTTCTTTATTTTGGCACATTTTCGAGAGTTTTCTCATTGAAATTTTGAAGAGCCACACTAAAACGTTTGGAAAAATGTTTTACTCTCTGGGTTTTGTTGTGTTGAATTGAATTGGATTGGATTGGATTGAGATTGAGATTGAATTGGATTGGATTGAATCGAATCGAATCGAATCGGATCGGATCGGATCGGATCGGATTGGATTGGATTGGATTGCATCGAATCGAATCCAATCCAATTCAATCGAATCGAATCGAATAAAATCGAATCCAATCTAATCGAATCCAATCTAATCGAATCGAATCGATAGAATCGAATCAAATGGATTCGAATCGATTCTATTCGAGTCGATTCGAATCGAATTGAATGATTGCATTTCAGCCTTCAGGGGATTTCCCCTTATGTGTTGCAGGCGTGTTTAATTTTTTTCCGTGTCTGTCAACGATCGCGACAAAATCCAAGCAGAAGAATTTGGACACCCTGTTTTCGGGAAGATCGCATAACATGGGTGTTGTGTTGGTGTGCTTCATGGATTCGAAACGTCAGGTGCTAATTGGTCTTCTTGGAAGTTATACGACGAAATATTGCTGTTTGTTAAAACGAATTTCCCGAAACAGTTGCACGATTTGGGTCAAGCCTGCTGCATCTCATGCGTCTATACTGATGTCAGAGGCAGTCTGTCCAGTGAGCCGCACCGGGGGTCTTGAAAACCAACACACGGGGTTGTCGGAAAGCGGAATGTTAATGGGGGAAAATAACACCGAATTTTTTGAGCAAAAAAATCAATTTGTATTTCACACCGCAAGCAAAACAAACACGTATTTTTCAAGACAATTATACCTTCAAAATTTACAATCAATGATTCAAAATATTCCGAATATGACAAAGAATACAGAGACAAATCAACCATCAGAGGAAAAATAAGGAAAAGCCGTGAAAGAGTGAAAGGCAGTCTTACGTTCACTGCCAATACGAAGTTGGGAGTTCGCTAAGTCTACGAGTATCTCTGGGCAGTTACACCAAACCGGCAGCAACAGACACTGACAGACAGTCGAACCGGACAAAGCTCTTCGAGGAAAAACACAGGAGTTCATTATCAACTCCATAGTCCAGTTCCGTATCAACACGAGTTCAGTGGGTATATCAACTCTATAGTTCAGAAAAACATTAACGCAGTATCAAGTATAGTTCAATATCTCTAGTTCATAATCAATCCAGTTAAGTACCTAGAATAATTCAACGCTAGTTCAGTAACAAGTCTAGTTCAGTGTCAACACTCAGTATCAACCCTAGTTCATATCAACTCCAGTTCAGTGTTAACTATATAGTTCATTATCAACTCTAGTTCAGCATCAATTAACTCACCATTTAGAATCAATGGAAACATGCGCGGCAAAAACGCAAAAATTTTTGAAAACGCATCAAGCCCTTTGTAAAGTGGGCGGCCCCTGAACTAGTCAGACCTTTGGAATTTCTTCTTTGTTCGGAAAGTTTTGGCGAATCCTGTTTCGTAATTCTGTACGTTGTTTGGTTCCTGGTCATCTGCTTTTCCTTCTCTTCTTTGATGATGATGATGATTTTGATGATTATGGTGATAATTTCGACCAGGAATCCTTGATCAAGTCGGATGCTTTCTCAGCTATCATGATTGTTGGTGCGTTGGTGTTTGAATTCGTAACCACGGGCATCACTGACGCATCAACCACTCGGAGCCCTTTGACCTTTTTGACCCTTGATAGGTATAGAAAATTGCATCCTTCCGTTATAGTGCCGCATAGACGCCATTTGCTATACCATATACTTACTTGCACTTTTATGACACGTCTATGTAAGATTTGGGTCGAATGCTTTGTTGAACAAGAAAGTCTTTGTCCTCAAAAAGACCAGACCCATGTATAGGAGATGTATTTTTTTCTTTTTTGAAAATGGCAATTGTTGCAATTGTTTTCACGTATGTTTTTCTAAACTTGTGCAGATTCTAAGTTGCATGCAAGCACGTGGTAACTTATCGCGCGATGGACGATCCTCTTTCTTCAAAAACGTTTTAGAAACATGGAATTTCTTTAAATTGGGTGAAAATATAGCCTGCGGTGCAGACAGTAGCTTTGCCAGGATTTCCAGATTAGGGGGGTGTGAAGATTTTCAGGTGGTCCTATCTCGAGGAAGGATCTGGGCGTTGGTCTCGTTGGTCTCGTTGGAAGGATCTGGGCGTTGGTCAGGCGAAGGTCTGGGGGGCGGAGCCCCCCAGAAGCTGTGGAAATTTTGAAATTTGAGCTATCATTTTGGGATCAAAATTAGCCCGGAATGTTTGACTGAGATGCATGGAGCCAGATGTTAACTAACTTTTAGCCCACTTTTGGCCAATTTGGATTGTCCAAAGTCAGTGAAAAAAGCAATTCCACATATCTAACCAAAGATCTTTGGGAAAAAAAGTTATTTCACCAAAGATTTTGAGTTGTGGGAACCTACCTACAGTTCAATCTAATGAGTTACCATGGTAACTTTGCCCTGCAGGGCAATTCGAGAAATCTGAAAAAAATCTGAAGAAATCTGAGGAAATATGAAGAAATTTGAAGAAATCTGAAGAAACCCATCATCGATTTTTACAATCAGTGGTTAATGGACCATAGAGCATGCCTAACAAAAAGCTGTATGGCAAAACTCATCAGATTGAACTGCACATGGGATGTCGCAGAGCTGGCCTGTCACTATGGTCACATGAGCATATAGCTAATAATCGAAAAGGAAATTGATGGATTTGACTCTCACAAGTTCTTTGAAAATTTTGGAACGCAACACTCGTAAAGAGTGTATAAAAAATCTATATTAGGTGTCAGTGCTTACCGTAATTCATTGTCCACGACTGTACCCATGCTACAAGTCCCCGCAAGGTGATAGCACGTGGTTACTCGCCGATGAATGTGGCATTTCCAATATTCTTCCGAGTCGAATGTCATAGCCTCGCAGCCTTTACTTGGACGTTCGAAGACATCAAAGTTCTTCTTCATTGCGCTGGTCTTCATGATATCTTGCACCAATCGGACACCTTGAAAAACAATAATTGTATTCCAGAGATAAAAAGAAACAGGCGACAGCGTTCCTCAGACTGTCTTTTCTTTTGACAAGCAGTACCAGTTGCAAGTTTCAAACTTTTGTCGCGTGATTCTTCCCGGAGGTTTCGGTCCCAGATTTCACGTCTGTTTTCAAGTATTTAACTCGAATTTTTTTTGGCGCGACCCAAAACTCGACCGGAATTGTGGCAAAACAGCATGCACTTTTCGGCGGGGTTGGCAAGAGGCTTTTGGACCTGTTTATGTTTATCATGGCGGAGGCACTGCGGCAGTAGGATTGTCTGTGGACCTGAAATCTGCGAAAAATCATGACAGTGCATCCTGAAATTTGAACTTTAAAGTTTTTCTGTTGAGAATTTTCGTAACAAATTTCCGAATTTCATCACCAATTTCCGTTTGAAAATGTAACAGAGCAAGAAGACTCCTTGGATGTTTGCTAAATTGCCGCATTAAAACAGGTCTAACAGGACCGTATTTTTCAGCTCTGGCCTGGTGATCAAATTATGAGTTTAAAATTGTGAAAATTGTGTTGGAAAATTGCGTTAGGACAGGTTTGTAATCAGGACACATGCACCTCACAAGAAGAGTACGCAACGCGCTTCGGCCAGCGATATGCTCGCTCACTCACAAAATGATACCCTCTCCCGTGCAAAAAACCATCGCAATCTGCCACGGACAAACAAGTGAAGGTCATCAGATCTAACCTTCGACTAAACCGTCCACATCGCCCTCATCGGAGAGGTAGTTTGGGTCAACAATCGGTGGGTCTCTGTGATCAGATGATACCAGTCGAACATTGCCAACACTTTTAGCCTTCATGTGACACAGGCCAACCATCACTCCCATCTTGTTCCAGTACTCTCGAGAATCGAATGATGGCATTTGTTCCTGAAAATTACAAAAAAATGTGCTTTCGAACGTTGTTTTTTCGGTACTCCCGTCGTTGGTGACACACAGCCCTTTTCAGCGAACTTAACCTGACCTTACCTGAGGATTAGGTCAGAGTCAGATCAGGTTAGATTAATTCAGGGTTAGATTAGGTAAGGCTATATTAGGTTAGGTTAGGTTAGGTTAGGTTAGGTTAGGTTAGGTTAGGTTAGGTTAGGTTAGGTTAGGTTAGGTTAGGTTAGGTTAGGGGGGTTAGGTTAGGGTTACGTCCGGTTAGGTCAGGTTAAGTATGCTGAAAAAGGCTGTGTGTCACCATAACGACGAGAATGCCGCTTTTTCCACATGCTCTTTAAGTGCTATAGCATACCTATTTAAAGTACCCGGGATTAAAAAAAGTAAAAATCAAAACCAGGACTATACCGTTCCAGTAGTTGGCAACTTGGCTTCAAAACCTGAGAGCCCACATCTTGAGAGAAGTTAGAAGCTCTTGGCATAATCTACCGGCAGACACAAATTATGCAAAGTGAGAAATAATCGTTGCGCAAAGTGATATCAAAGGCGATCCTCCTGCGACCCCTGGAATGAGGCACATTATCCATAGCGTAACTACCATGTTGAGTAATTTGAACCTGTGCACCCTTGAATCTCGACGCCGTGCTCACAGCCCAGACCAATTCAGGAAATTTGTCATTGGTGAAATTGACGCAGCTATTCCTCCAGATTATTCTCTGAAACCTGTCCAACGTCGAACAGACCATGGTCTCTGTTTCACAACTTCTGTCATAAGAAAGACCGTCCTTGCTGATTCCTTCTTTCCGAAAACAATTGCCATTTGGAACGCTCTTCCACGTGACACGGCTTCAATTAGAACCTCCCTTGCTGTCGTTTCTCGAACCAGTCATTAGAGTCTTCTTTTGCAGAATGTTTCTTTTGCTCGTTCCCCTTTGTTGCATTCCTGGTTCGTGTTTGAATTGTCCGTTGCCATTGTTTTTGCGCATTCTCTGTTTTTCTCTTCTTCTCGTTTTGTGATCGCCTGACAAAGCTTTTGCTGCTTTTTTTTAACTGGCTGCGCCGATTGATTGACCGTTGCCAGGATAAACTTTTTGTGATAATAATAACAAATAATAAGAAAATAATAATGAGAGTTCGGTCTTCAAAGAATGCCTGGCATCTATCTGGTCAGGGCAGATATGATTGCCTGGCCGCAGGACACCAGGGTCGGAAGAATGCCATCCGCGCGAACCCACGGCGGATCCTATAATCCATCTTATTAAGAATGGTGGATCACCGGGATGAGATTTCCCACAATGAAAATTCCAACTCTCCGCGAGACATTTGCACTCGAAGAAAGTGTCCAATGCAAACCTTATCGAAATTCCTCGTGTATGATTCAATATTTCTGTAGTTGATCAGTCGAAAAGGGAAGAAGGTTATCATCATATCGGGCCAATCCTTGTCCTTTTCTGAAGGGGTAGAAAGCATAGCCATGCCCTCAGTTGCGAAGGATGACAATGGTCCTGCGAAAAAGTAAAAATTACGAAGGATAAGACGGCCAATGACTATTGGTAAATTTGGTTCAAATAATCAAAAGGTTTTGAAATAGAATGGTAACAATGATTCATTAAAGTAGCACAATACATTTTAGATGCCAACGATGAGCATTGTTTCGGATACACGATTCTAAAATCTTGTTGAAGGGTCAAATGGAACGAGAATTCAATTTTGCGGATGTCCAACGCATTGATGTTCTGGGCGAATGCCAATCTAGACGAATATTTGTCGGGCGAGTCTTTCCCTCAGGTCTTTCCTTGAACGCAAATTAAAACGCAAATTAAATTTTGCGCAAAATCGTCTTCATAATCTGCATGATGAAATAAATCACAAAATATTTCATGCAATTTACGAAATCAGTGATATTTCGCTGGGCCATCGAGAGGAAGATGTTTGTCTCCTGTAACGATGTCAATTCCAGAACATAGCACTCCGATGCGTGTAGCATGATGGTGACGAAATTACGTTTCATGTTGTGTGATTGCGACTTTGGTCCAATTGTAGACAAAAACTCCATGCAGTAGACAGTAAAGATCCTCATTTATAACCGCAGGTCAATCATCTGACACATCGAGAAAGCTTTGTTGTAATCAGCAGCTTTAATTTCTACCGCCTGCGAAAGAGTAAAAAGAAACCGTCTCAACAATGCAGCTTATGCAGAGGCAAATCCCCTTTGTTTAAGCGCGATGTTTCTTGACCATTTACAAATCCATTGGCCAGGTTTTTCAGACAGAACTGGAAAGCCAATTCCTATATTTGCAAACCCAAATCAGGTTTGCGTTAAACGTACCATGACCACTCACCTTATCAGCTCTTCAACCGCAGTATAATATAGGCACTCCACTCGACAAAAGCCAAACAACACATTGGCAAATAGGTACTTGCAAATTTTACAAAGACCCATAGGGTTATTATTCTCCTTATCCCTGCAAAGACTGCAGTTTCATATGCCGCAGTGTTTTCCCAATTCAACAGAGAGAGTGAGAGAGAGAGAGAGAAAACTCGGGTGAATTGCAAGGTGGAGGAGCAAGAAGTTTCGATAAAAACTGACCTGTTCCAGAAGAGAAAAGATCCAGCGAATCGAGTGCAGATCCCAACGTGATCACATCTCTCACCTTGTCCGACTTGTAGATGTATGATCCAGATGTGACAGACGTGTGATCTTGCAAGTTATCTCCAACCGGAAGATCAGCGACTAACGGGATCTATATTACGAGTCACGGTGAGATCAAGTTATTGAAAAATGGACGGTACCTTTTATGTAATTCGTAGGTGACATTGAGCAACTTCAGTTTTCTCTATAGCGGGGATATCAATGACTCTTCAACTCCAAGGTTAATACGAATAATAGACACATAACAGGCTGACCAGCATTTTATCAGAATTACCAGGCCCGTGATTCAATAGTTCCGTGCATAGGTATGTTGGAAACACTTGCCCTTCAAGATCTATTATTATTATTTTATTATTATTTTGACAATACTGCCACAAGGGATCTGGTGGCAGACCAGAACATACTAAAAAACTTTGACAAATTGTCATCGTCATATAAAAAAGAGAAAATGTTGAAACACTAAAACAATAGCAAGTGAGGGAAATAAAAAACAGCATCAACGAAACAAAAAAAAAACAGCACCAAAGAATACAACTTATTTAAGATTGATGAGACGCCAGAAGAATGCGTGATCGGGAGATGAGTGGCGAGGTGGCAGGGAGAGCATTCCAGTCCCTTATTGTCTTCGGGAAAAATGAGTTGAAAATTACGTTTGTTTTAAAAATTGGGGTGGAAATAGCAAGTCCGTTGTCTGTGATTCGGTTTTATGAAATAACAATTCGGCAATTCAAAATTTAAGGAATGCGTTAAAATGTCTTTAAATAAACTCAATCTGTGCGATCTCCTTCTGCTTGCTAGCGACTCGAGGTTGAGATCTCCTTTCTCGACGCCTTGAAAGAAGACTTAAAACTCTTTTAAACTCTTCCAGGCCTAATCCACGAAAAAAAAACGAATTTCCCTGCCGCTAACGTTTCCTGTTGTTTCATCACCCAGGCATACTCAACTCATTTATCACGATGGACTTTATAAATTTCACTATTTCAAAAAACCTCGTGCAATGGCTTTTTCACCCAGACTGCTCGTGAGTGAATTTCGTGCCAACAAATTCTGCCTTCCTCCAGCACGGAGTATTTCGTTCTTCGTTTATTCTTCGCTTGCTGATTCACTCCCAATTATTGCTTATTTACGGTGATTGATTTTCGCCCTATTTTTGGTGGTTTTTAGTTTGTGTGCTCGACCCACTCGTCCAATTTGTTGGACTAGAAATTTGGGAGTTAAGAGATTAAATTTAATAAAAGATTAAATAAAGGTTAAATAAAGATTAAACAATAAAGATTAAATTTAACAATCAGGTGTGCGTGCCTTGATCCAGACATGGTAATTGAATGATCATGATTTATTTCTGAACCTGCTCTTTGAAATTGAAAAGCGACAAGGTGGAACTCACATTTAATTCATTCAGGTGCTCTGCCGGTCCGATTCCAGATAGGATCAGGATTTTTGGCGAACCGACTGCTCCTGCGCTGACAATCACCTCCTTCCTGGCTCGGGCTTCAAATCGCTCCAAATGTTGCCAGTAGACAACTCCGCAGGCCCGTTTCGCTTCTTTCTCGCCACAGAATGTCACCTGCCACAGAATGTCATTTGAGAGAAATTGGGATTTTTGATAAAAAAAAAAATTAATTGGTCCATCGGCACAGGCCTATACTGGATATGAATTCGCATTCGATCTTGGAATGGAAAATGCAGCGAATGCAGGAATGAACCAACTTGGATTCGGTCAAATGTTATGAAATTTTTTTAGAAAATTTCACGTCGCTTTTATTTGCTTATCTGACATGACTTTTTCTTTATCAGCGTTCGAAGCTGATGAACACCGCCTAAAAAAGTTCGGAATGGCTTAAGTCTTGAAACCAAATTGACGCCGCTTCGCACAAACGTAGAGGCCTACACGCACTCATTACAAAGTAAAGATTTAATTGTAAACTAAAAAACCTTTTTTAAAGGTTTTAAAGGTTTTTAAAGGTTTAAAAAAAAGGTTTTAATAAAATTATTTATTTAAACGAAATGCAGCAAAAAATGAATTGGTTGCTGCAACCAAATGTGAAAATAGCTGTTGCAACCAAAACAGACATGCACCAACGCAGTATGGTGGTAAGTTTGAATTCCGCCAAATGAAACGCTAGTCATGCGCAGATATGGGAACATATACCTGTACATTCAAAAAGAAAATGTTCCAATTTGGGCTTTCTATAGTGAACGGTGATAATATCCGTGATCATTGCAAATTGCAGGACTGTGGATTTTCTCAAAGACGATCATTGCAAATTTGTGCAATTAACCAAAAGCCCGGTTTGTCGTTTTACTATTCTTTATCTGGAAAGTGTATGGAAATGACAATCTAAAGATTGTCACTTCCATACTATCTCAGGTATTTAATCAGGTTTTAACCTGATTTCGGAGGTGTGAATTTAGAAATAATTCTTCTTCTGTTGGTTTATACGGAATGTTAAGATTTTTCAAGCAAGACTTTTTTCAAGCAAAACCTTTTTCAAGCAAACCTTTTAATCTGTGTCAACAACTTGCCGAATTACACGCCCTCTTTGAACCTACCTTCTCCACTTGTGAATACGGCAGAACCTTCAAGTTCTTTCTGTCCAAATGTGGTTTCACGAATGCGTCGTAAGTATTCGATCTGATGCCGTCTTTGATTGTGGCTTGATGGGTGCCCATCCCTAAAAGTTATAGATGAATTTTTGATAAAAAAAATACGTAAGGTTTTTGTAATGGTTCTTCTATGTGAGCACAGATTGCCTAAGATATTGCATGCCTAAGCCATGACTCGGTAAAGTAGAGTTAAGATTGAGATAGTTCAATCAAATTTTAATCAAAAAGCTATTGCGAGCAAGAAAGATGATTCGCTTCCAATCGACAATCATCATCGTCTTGTAAACAATGCAAACATGCGTCCGAGACTCATCATTGATGAGTCTCTGTATTCACAATCACTGTCTTCACAGGTGGATGTAAATGGAACGAATACAGCAAGACTTGGAAGTTGGAGCTGGAATGGATTCGACGCCAAGCTGAAAAAGGTAGACCATCACAATTGTTTCAACACACATATTCAACAACATAAGGAATCCCTGAGTAAAAACCTTTAACGATCTTGCCAGGTACTTGCATGTGCCAAACAAGATCAAGTATACCAAGAACAGGTTCTAAAACAAGAACCAAGAACAAACCCAGCAAGAACAAGTTGCGGTACCCAAGCCAGAATACGGATATGGCTTCCCTGTGTGTGGTCAAAATATGTGTGATCAAATTTTTCATGTCTTGCTTGCTTTACCACTGGCAATCGTCACATGAGGGTCAACATAGGCCGCGAAAAGTTCGGGAGAAAAAAATCGCAATAAATTTCAGGTGACTTCCTACCACACCGGCGCGACCAAACATTTCACCGGACAAAAGTCAGAATTCACACCTTTTTGCACTTCTCCATTGATGTCATCATTTCGAATTCCAAGCTCATCAGCAGCTTCAGTGACAAATTGGCAAATTCCATACGGACATGTTATGTTGTCCACTCCCAGATATCCTCCTTGGCCGTGATATTTGCCTGGGGACGAGATTGAGGAAGAGGAGAGGATAGATAAAACTAGAACTGGACCTGAGAAGTGTAATATAAGAAGTGTAGTAAGAATTGTTCCTGAGTGGTGTTCGTCATTTCAGGAACTGTTTCTCATCAAAGGAGCAAATCCGATTACACTTTCTTATTCGGACATCCAATGCAGGCATATCGCGGTGCGTAACATGTATTTTACGAGTGATTTTTCAATTGTGCGTGCAGTGATAATTAAAATCTCCTGTTTCTTGCTATGGTGGTCGATGTGATACAAAAAATATATAGCTGCCACTCAGAGGACCTCTCCATCACATGTGGTCATAAGTCCATAATTTGTTATCGCTATCACTGCCACACTGGAAGAGATCAAATTATTTCTTTCAATAGCTCACATTGTTGGGTTTTGAACAATATTGCCGAAATCTGGAGGGAAATGTGTACCCATTATTTTGGGATAGAATTTTCAGCTGAAATGCGAACCGTGAGACCGATCAGTCAGCATTTTCATGAGATGGACATCAGCCAATTGCTTCAAAGCATCATTTCAAATGTGACGACTTGTGCGCTGGGAAGACCTGTTCCTGCGACGTCTGGCCACAAATGTCAAACTTTTTTGCCACCAAATTTCACCTCTCATTGCTAAAACGAACAATGAAAAGTACCCGCAAACATCAGCCATGCGAAAAAAGTGATGTACCTGCGTACTCGTAAAAAACTGCACGACCAGATAAAATTGGCCTTCCCTGCACGTAACAACAAATAATATGTAGTCGCAAAATAAGATCAGCAACCTGCTTCGTAGCCACGATTGTCCTCTGACTTCGTAAAGTAAGGCAGAATTTCCTCGTAACTCCAACCGGGGTTTCCCATTTTGGCCCACTGGTCAAAGTCCTTCTTGTTACCCCTGTTGTACATCATGAAGTTGATAGTGCTCCCTCCGCCAAGAACTTTTGCAGCAGGGACTATGCTCTCCTGAAAAATGTCAGCAAAATGTTGTGCTTTCAACAAAAATCACCGTATCTACACAAAAATGAATGGAGGACAATGCTGTGTTTCAACAATTGCCAACCTCCTCGAACTCCCTCCCTTCCCAGGGACATGTTCAGGGATCCCTTAAACTTAGCCACATTTCAATCTAGGCTGGATTCTTTGCCGGCGACCCAGAGCTCTGTTCCTCTCACCTGTTTTCTTGTCAGTGATAAAAAAAACAATTATCTTGATATTTTATCATTGATATCAGCGTTGTCTTGCATGCATTAATAATATTGATACCTGAGATTTAGAATGTCTGTAATCTCGATAGGAGGAAACTCCCAAGAAAATGCAATGGTTTGATGTGATATAAAAAAATGTATAATGAAAATATTATGTTATATATTACGCAATATGAAAAGATCTAAATTTCTTTTTTGTCACCTGCGAAGGTGTTGAAGTTTTTGACCTTGTTGCTTTCGTTTTGTTTTGAAATCAGCCTCCTTCTTGAGTTTCGTTTTTCAGTTTTGCTCATCTTCGATATTGTGAAGTGCAGCCAAACTCCTAATATTTCAATTCAATTCTTTTTTATCACTCATTGTTATTAAAATCTCTCTTGCTCAGAGACCAGATCCTCCAACGTCAGCGATCAGCAGCAGGTACCTCCATGGTTTCAAGTGTTTATAAATCCCCTTTGTTTCAGCGTCCTTCAGTCTCCTCATAGGCTTTTAGTGCTCCAATTAATCTGTTTTCATTTTTCAGATTCTTCGGTGCAACTATTGCATCTGGTGCAACAAACAAACGTTCCGGTTGGGAAGTTGGCACCAGATGCAATAGTTGCACCGAAGAATCGGAAAAATGATTTTATAAGGGGAAAAAATTCTTTAGGGATTTAAAATTTTTTTAAAAAATTTCAATTGGGAAAAAAAGGGGACAATAATAAAACAAATATATTAAATGTTAAATATGAATAAAGAAACAAATATATAATTATTAATAATTATTATATACAATTATTATTTATATTTTTATTTTTTTATTTTATATTTTTTTAATAATATTTTCATTATTTATTATAATTATTTTTATTATAATTTATTATAATTATTTTATTATTTTTTTATTTATTATAATTTAAATTATTCATGTTATTATGCTAATTAAAAATTAACATTTTGCCTCCCCTCTTTTCTTTGTTAAAGCTAATCAAACCACGTCTCTGATCCACATTGCTTGTTGGTTGTTAACCTCTAGGTTGGTGTTCGCTTATTGTTTGTTTTCAACCTACGACTTGATATCTGCCCCCGAGTATAAAGACCCTAAAAAAGATCCCGACATTTGTGAATCCACATGTCAGTTGATTCTAAAGTTCAACCCATATTGCCAGTTCCTTACCGAGAGATCGGCTTCTTAGACCAAGTGATGTCGGCAACTCTGCTACACGAGAATACTTTGTGCCCCCTTGAAGCTTGTAAAATGGGAAATGATAAGACTATCGACTAGCGAAAAATCTTTCAGTAATTGTCTTACACTATTCACTAGTCCCTCGCAGCAATGTTTCTGCGGTGGTGTAAACAGCTTCCAATCGTAAGGGGTCTGATAATGCGTTGCGCCAACCAGTGGTATCGACGAAAATGGCGCCGGTTCACCTCCAGCCTCAATCAACAGGACGGTGTGGTCAGGGTTTTCGGATAATCGACTTGCGAGAACACAGCCTGCCGAACCGCCGCCAGCTGCAAAAGACGGCATATATGAAACAGTAAAATGGGAGATAGTAACTTTCCAAAATTCAACTATTCTGAATGCCACAGCACGACGAGAGACTCGCTGCCAAGCTGAAACTAGTTTTATTCAACTGGACATCCGCTCTCTCCTTGATTTTCTAAAGTACGAGTATAGCTTAAAGTGGCCTTGCCCTGTTTCTCTTTCATTTCGCTTTCAATTCAATTTTCAGAACTCATGACGAAGTATCCCATTTTGAAGTGAACCTGGACGAAGTGCATTTTCATCCTCAATAGCAAAGGGTAACACTTTTGAATCCCAAGCTATCCAAACCTGATTTAACCACTCCGCCATTTGCCAAAAAAAAAGATTTGGTTAATATATGGTTGGTTAGTTGGTGGAGTAAGGCGCGGAGAGGTAAAGTCAGGTTTGGTTAGCTTTAATTACGAATAAGGAATACCATGCATCTGTGAAATTGCAAAATACACATGTAGGGATTCGGATGTGTTACCGATCACTAAAAACGAGTTTAACCAGCTTCCAAATCCTGTTCCCAACATGTTGGAGCAGAATCATTTCGACGCTGCATTTTGGATCTCCCTCTTGCACTTCATCAGGCACAAAATTTCGTGCGCACATTCTCGTATTCACTTCACAATAACTGCGCATCTCATCATTGAAAACCAACTTTCGCGTCAAGAGTTCTGTTCCTCGCATGGAACGCAATCCAGGCATCCCTTCATGTCCACTAAAGAGCTCCTGTAACCGTCCACCAATTTGGCCCACTTTTGGCTTTTGCAAAATTGGGACCTACCTGCGCAGGTCTGCATACCACGTTCACCTGCCCTCCCCGGATTGGCGGTTGGATTGCGGCGGACCATATCAGTTCTGGAAATCTACTAGCATTGTTTCGTCATAGCTTTGACAATATTTTCTTCTCGTGACCTGCGCTTTTATTTTTACTGATATTTTTTACTCTTCCCTTAACGCACGTAATTGTTTTTGTTTTTTTTAAGCTAGTCTTGACTAATGCTGCAAAGCTGCTTAGGTACCACACAGCAACCAAATCCCTTGTTGTAATTGTTGAATAACAAAAATAATAATAATAAATAATACTACGAAAACGGGTAAACGAGCCAAAACCTTAATTATAAACAGCACAAAGTCCAAATGGAATTAATGACCTTTGTCAAACTCTTGGGATCCATTGCGAATAGCAAAACGAGAATGATAAGCTCTTGGCCATGGCACTGGAACATGTTCTATGCACTGGCCATGTTCTAGGGTCCATGTCTTGGCCATGCCAACAAACGGAAAGCAGTACATCATCGATGTTTGAGCTAACCGACAATGAATCAACTAACCAATAATGAAATCGAACTCTGGTATGTATCCGGTATCCTGGATCGATTGCAAGTTGTGTACGGACGATGATCCCCAGTGGTAAAATGTGAAAAGTGTCTTCATTGCCACGAAGGCAGTTGAGAGTGTGGACATGGTGAGGTCCTCGAAATTGTAACCTTTTCAAGAAAGGTCTCCCTCTCAGAGAGATTTCACCACTCTTGGTGTAACTGAACTCAATCCTTTACCACTTGGCTTTTATAGGACGTGAAAATATGGTTCATTGGATGAGTTTGGAACAGCTGAATATCGCAACGCGAGTTTGGCACGCCATACTTTGACACCGCAAAAACACGCACGAAAAGAAATGGGGATGCGGAATTTCGCACTGCAGCATTTTGCTCTGCAAAAACTTGCCCCAGACAAAAATCAGGAGTTAGAATATCGCGGTGCAGGACCACGAAGAAAAAATTAGGGTGCAACTTCGCAGTCCGAAATCCTCACTCCGATCTTGGATGTCAATTTCCAGGGCGCCAAATTTCTTTCAATGGCATATAAGGTCGACGCAGGTCAAATCAAATGCTGTGATCCATGAGGACGACAGAATTGAGCATCAAATGCAAATAACTTCAGAGAAATTTTCCATTTTTTGAACGCCATTTAGAAGAAAATTGCCTTGTTCAAATAAACGCAATTGGTACCTACATATTCTATAGTTTTAGAACACAAAAACAAACGGACAAATGCAGCTCGCATGGGAAAGATGATGTTACACACAGAAACAAAACGCGTTTTTGCCTCAGTCGAACAGACACAATGTGATCAAACAGATATTTTATGGTCAAATTTCCACTGAAGAATTCTCAATGCTGATCAAATCCACTTTGGAAACAGTTACTGAACTCGTTGCCTGTGTCATTGGCTGTGAAAATAGAAATTCCGCTTGGTGCCCATCTCCGCGTCATCTCAACAAACGCATTTCGAAACATTGACAATGACCAATTGGGGACTATTTAACCGCATTAAATATTCGCGTATCACCAAATAACCAACAGAAACTTTATGTCACGTCACGGACGAGCATAAATGCCATAGACGTTGCACATGCGATTTGAGAAAATTGTTTGCGGCTTTTGGCCACAGCCCCTATTAGGCTCTCAGTTACTAGGGATTTTCCAAAATGCGGGTTGTGTAAAAAACTGTAGAACAGAAATCAAGAAAGGGGATTGGTGTTGCTCCAGATTATTTCAAATTGCGTGACGCGGCTGACCTCTGACAGCGCTGAAAACGTTTGTAATCGCTGACCATCTCGCCATTTAAGCGGAAAATTAGGTCAGAGGCCAGGAAACCACAGTTTCCCAGCATTCGTCAGATTGGGAATGCGAGACTCGGACACGTGTTCTGAGTTGGTTATTCCACAGATAAGCGGTAATATCGAGAACGGAATTCCACAAAAAAAAAATAATTTTCACTCTTCCAGAAAATTCAGTCTTCGTCAAATCTGGGACATCCCAACCCATGAAAACTTTGAGAATTTCATTTGAAAGCTGGCAACGCGGGAACACTGATCTCAACAGTGCTGAAACTCGGAAAAGCGAATAAAGTTGGGGGAAAATTCAGAATTGATGCCAACTTCAATGACGTAGAAAATTAATCCACTCCTTATTCCACTATTGATTAATCTCTCAAGTTTTTGCTTCGAGGTGAGGTGAACCGCATCATTGCTGCAACAACGCAAGTCCGGTCGAAAACTGACAATGTGTAATAGAAATCGAAGTTTTGCTTTGTGTTTGAATGGAATGGTGTGAAATATCATTCTCCGCCTGTAACATTCAAATGGAAAAATATGTCTTCGAGTCCCAGGGATAACCCTTCTCCGCCTTCGGTTCACGTAAAACCGGTCAATTTTTCCGTGTTACTGGTGGCAGCAGTGATGGCTCCATCGTGGACGCGCCAAAGGTTGTTTAAATATTACGTTCCGGTCTCTCTAACCGTGATAATTTTGCGAGTCGGGCATGTACAGATAAAACCCCTCAATTTGTTCCGTGTCACCGGTCACCACAACGGCTGCAGGTTGGACGCCCCAGTCTCAGCGTCCTCTGCGAATCGGGCTTGAAGCATTCCAACTTCAAAGACATCGAACAATGACCTGTGCGCAGCCCAGTTCATTGTTCATTGTTCAATGATTAGCATGGGATCTATGGGGCGGTCCAAATCTCCGAAAAACATTCACGGATGTCAACTTACACTTCCTCAAGCCCCTGCCTTTCAAAGAGCTGCAATACACATCACCGCTGACAACGCATGTTGCATAACATTTATCTATCTCAGGGGCAAACTCATCCATCTGCCTCTGATGTGAAAAAACGCTGCAACACAAATCACTGCAAATTGTGCACATTGCTTGCAAGTTATTTTTCGCAGGGGTTTTTGAACCTGTCCCAACAAAGTGTCACAAATATTTCAGCCATCAGGAGAGATTGCGACAGGATTGAAGCAGTACCGAACCAGTAGGTAAGCTTGGCGGAGTTGCGGCAACGTTTCATCCAGGAGGACACTGCAGACTCGAACGTTGTTACGTCTAGAAGTTGGCATGCCTCAGCGTTCCCGATTTTAAAATGATCGCATGAGACATGGGGCATTTTGGTTACGCCGCGGGTGGCAGGGAACAAATTGAGGGGTTTAATAAAGACGTGGATTAACAATTATTTCTCTGTGTCTTTGAAAATGGCAAACGAACCTGATTACTCCAACTTTCGTTAAAAATTGTTTAATTTGAATTTCCCCGCATTCTGATCTGAATATTCACCAAATCAGCGCGATCAAAAAAAATTGAATTCCATGTTGTTGCACTTCTCCTTTTCCATGGCCAAATAAGTCGGCCCGGTAAGAGGCAAATTGGTTCCCTCTCCTTTCCCTTTTTTGTGAGATGACACTGGCCCATCACTCGTAAAGCTCATTCCACTTGAAGATATGAGCTGAGAATGCTTCACATTCTTCCATTTAAATGCACAGAAAAACTTTAATTTCTATGCCGAGAATGAAGTTTTCGATCGAGTTTTCATTGTTGAAAGAATTCTGAATTCACTCTGAGCACACTTGGGAGCATTCTTAGCTTATAACTTCAAGTGGAATGAGGAGTAGGTATATCTGTAGATTTCTCGAATCCTTACAAAACGTTTTAGAACAAGGGAGCTCGATTTTAATTCAATGGCCATTCAGCATACATGGTTTTGGGCGCTGCAAAACATCATGACACTTGTGTAAGGTGTGAAGTTGCATATAGCCCTGATGAAATTCGAGGTACCTGTTTTCGCCTGGCCTCCAAAATTTATAGACATTTGGAATCCAAAATTTGGAATCCAAAATTTGGAATCCAAAATTTATAGACATCCTGAGGTGGAAAGTGAGGAAGGTCCCCGGGAGAAGGATGGCAGTTGGGAGAAAAAGTGTCGCTCCGAAGCAATAACTATCTTGATGAGTAACTTTCGCAGTTTAAAAAATAAGGTCCAGCAATTCAACTCCCTTCTGGAGCTCGAAAAAGCACAGCTGGTGGTCGGATCAGAGTCGTGGCTCAGCCCAGATTTGAATGATTCTGAGTTTTTTCCCCCAACATATGTTGTATATCGACGAGACCGTTCTTTTTGCGGGAATGACGATTCGGGGGGTGAAAAAGTGAAAAGCGGAAGGGGGAGAGGTGGAGGGGTGTTCCTCTGTGTTTGTAAGAGCCTTTCCAGTGCACTCATTCACTGCGATCCCATTCATGAGTTTTTTCTGTGTAAAATTTGGAATGCGAAACCGTGTTTCAGTTTCTTTGTTCTTGTTTTGTATCGTCCACCTCAATATGATGGTGAATTCTTTAATGCCATTGATGGTTGTCTAAATGATGCTGGATTGCTTGATAAAGCAGATATTCCGCTGATTGTGTTGGGTGACATGAATCTACCCGATATTGATTGGGAAAAAAGCGTCGTTCGACAAATCCTGCTTATGGTAATTATTTAAATTGCAAGGGATTGAGTTTTTCTCACAAGTATGGGCTCCAGCAATTCGTAAAAACCCCTACACGAGGTGACAATATTTTAGATGTGGTTCTTGCGAGGCCAAAGGAACTTATTTCCAATTGTGAGGTCGAGGGAGGCATATCTGACCACTCTCTTGTTTTAACGCGGCTTTCGCTTTTAAAGCCGACGGTGCAGTCATTGCAGATTCAGTCGTTTTTATACAAAAGGGCGGATTTGCAGGCATTATCAGATTATCTGCAGTCTCATCTGGCCATCTTTCGGGAACTACCAAGTTCCGACGATGGCAGTGTTAACACGCTTTGGTCAAAGTTCAGAGAGATAGCACTTGAAGCCAGAGAAAAGTTTGTGCCAATTCGATCGTCCACCAGGGCGGGAACTCTGAAATGCCCTTGGCAAACAAGAGAAATGGTGGTTCACAAGCGCAGGTTGCGCCATTTATTCAAGAAAAGGAAAGGTTCTCAATCTAAGCTTCTTGAGTATAAATCTGCTCTTGGGAAATATTCCAAGATGAAATATCAAGCATTGGAGACTTTTTTTCTTAAGCTGCAAGATGGCAGTGTAGGAGTTGATAAATTCTGGCGCTATAACAAAGACAGAAAATCAGTGAGAGCTCCTATTCCAGCATTTGCAGTGGGGGATGGTGACCAATTTGTGAGTGATGCCCGTGGTAAAGCCGATCTTCTAAATCGGGTGTTTGCAAATGTATTTACTTGTGATGGCCCTCCAAAATTGCCTGGTGGGCCGATTTACTGTTCCTCGGGCAGGCCGTTTTTTACGAAGGCCATGATTGCCAAAAGAATAATACAAATGAAGTCAAAGGTTGCCGAAAATCCCGCCTCAGTCAGTATTAATTTGTTAAAGTTGCTGCCTAATATTTTTGCTGAATTTTTGTATCTAATTTTTCAAACGTGTCTGAATGAAGGGGACATTCCTGCAGAATGGAAAAGGTCCGTAATTGTCCCTGTTTTTAAGAAAGGGAAACGGGATAACCCCGCAAATTACAGGCCGATAAGTCTTCTGGATACATCCTCCAAAATATTGGAGTTCTTTTTGGCTAAGCACATTCGGGAGTTCCTGGGCTCTTCCGCTGTCTTAAGCAGTGCGCAGCACGGATTTCGCCCTGGTTTTTCTTGCACAACCCAGCTCGCCCAAGAGATTTCCATGGCATTGGACAGAGGATCAAAAATTGATGCCATATTGATTGATTTTGCAAAGGCATTTGATGTTGTGAGCCACTCCTTACTGCTTGAGAAGCTTGCTTTTTTGGGTCTGGATTACACTACCCTGTGTTGGCTGAGGGGATACCTTACTGGCCGAACTCAAGTTGTGAGAATCGATGACCATCTTTCAGAGACCCGCCCAGTAAACTCAGGGGTACCGCAAGGAAGTATACTTGGGCCGTTGCTTTTCTTAATTTATGTTAACGATCTGTGCTCAACGGTCAATTCCAAAATTCGGCTTTTTGCCGACGACTGTATTGTGTACAGGCAGATTGACTCGGTTGATGATTGTTCCGCCCTGCAGCAGGATTTGGAGTCTATTTCGCAATGGTGTGTTTCTTCTAAAATGAGTTTAAATGCCCAAAAATGCTCCCTCATCCACTTTTCGTCCACTGCAAATGATCTGACTTTCAACTATGTACTGAAAGGAGTTTCCCTCTCCCCTTGTAAGGATGTCGTTTATTTGGGAGTCAAATTGACTGGCAATCTTGACTGGGCTTCTCATGTTGCTACAGTTACCAAGAAGGCCTCCAGAGCACTCTATTTTGTGAGGAGAAACTACAGGAAATGTCCACGTAGGATCAGGGAGTTGGCTTATTTGTCTTTGGTACGGCCAATCACGGAATACGCTTCATGCGCATGGGACCCCCGACTTTTCTCAGGTTCGGGCTATTGAGCGTATACAGCGCCAAGCTGCTCGTTTTGTAATAGGGGACTACAGAAGAAGGCAGAGTGTCACCGAAATGATAAGAAAACTGGGGTGGAAAAGCCTTGCTGAGAGAAGGAGCGAGCAGCGGATCCTGAGTTTCTATAAAATTCTTAGCAACTCTGGAGGATGGCAGGAGTTTTTGTCCTAATCCAGCCCGTCCTTCTATGCTCGTTATGATCATTATTTAAGGTCAGGCCACTATCGTTCAAAACAGACATGGGCAAATTTTTATTTCTTGGAAGAGCTATAAAAGATTGGAATTCGCCCCTTCCACTGTCCTATATATCTTCCCCTTTGATGGTGGAAACTCTTCGAAGACGCCTGGCAGCCCGACTTCTCTTTTTGATAGCCTTTTACTGCCGAACATGGAGCATTGTCATTGTCTATCAATGTTCTTTTTTCTAAATCCTGTGTAATTGTATTCCGTGTTCTTTTGAGTGTTGATGTTATTGTTACATTTTAATTCACTTGTGGAGGGGTTCTTCTGTTCCTTTTATCGTTATTGATTGCGAAATGTCCTTCTATATTTCCTTTCTGTGTACGATATAGGCTGCAGCCTAAAAGTACTTAATAAAATTCAATTCAATTCAATTCAATTCAATTCAATTCAAGACTTTGAAGTTCGTAATATCCAACATCTGAGGAATAAAATCAAAGTGTTGCAAAATCAACGTGTTTTACTTCACCAACAAATTGAAAACATTTCATCAAAGGTTCAAAGTCACTTTCATCTTTTCCATGCATCATCACAAAACATTAGAACATTGCAGCCATTCGGAGAAATAAATTCGAACGGAGGGGCCAAGATCCCCAATCCGGTTGTCCCCTTGTCTTGAATGGGACGTGAGATCAAGGAAGGCGTACGGGGATTTGAACCCTTAGTGATGGATGAAATGTACTGGATGGTCAATGTTTTTTTTTGCATTTTTTCCTTTGTTTTTGACCGTGAGAAATTTGAGAAATTGCTGCGCGTGATAACAGGGAAACCCTGTTATGAATGAGCATTGGGTTAGGAAGGGTTAAGTTAGGTTGGGTTAGAGGGGTTACGCGGGGGTTAGGTTTGGGAGGTTATGCA
>JASGXE010005264.1:0-24371 GCA_030068105.1 Sinentomon sp. SZTP_YWyxl
ATGCCCAGAATGCTCACTTTTTTCAAGAAACAGCATTTTTTCACACAACCCAAAGAAAATTCAAAGAAGAGAAAAAGAAAAAGAAAAGAATAGGTGATTCAAATCTCAAAGAATATTTCGGCACGCGATAATTGATGAATGGACGAAGGTGTCAAAGAGAAAACATGAATGGTCAGCATGCGGCTGGAAAAAGAAAAGATTTGCTTGAGATTGAATGCTGTCGACGTGCATGAATTTGTCGAAAACTGTTCCCAACATTTGCCGATTTTTATTTTGACTTGAACTGAACATTGACCTCTAAAACAGGAAAAAACTTTTTCTGTTTTTTTCGTCTTGGCGGCGCAGTGCAATTTGCTTCGCGGCGCACCGGTGCGCCGCGGCGCACAGTTTAAGAAACGCTGTCCTAGATGATTTTATCTCCACAACACTTAATGGCTGATTCCAAATGGGCTGCTTTGCACATCCCATGTCAGGACGAGTCTCGTCTTGAAAATGGATGCTGGAATCAAGTTGTTATTTACGTGTAGGTACCCGCCTAATTGAGAAGTAATAGAACCTGTCCTGGAAAGTAGAGAACGAACAACCAAGTTGGAAATTCATTGGCACATTTCCATTTGTTTCCCAAGTTTAAAAACATCTCTGATAATTTTTTAATCTTTTACAACTCAGAAGTGGCCTTTTGCCGATTTTCCCATTTTCACTTACATTTTGGAGTCTCCCTCCCTCCCTCCCCACAGTAGGTCCTCCTCTTGTCCTGTAATTTATGGTGTTGCTGTCAGCGGCGAGGGTGAAAGGGGTGGAAAACTGCAAGTCGAAATCATGTTGAGTTGCAACAGAGGTACCTATCTGTCATGTTTTGGGTCCACTTGCAGAAGGCACACATATCAGATAGGGGAAAACATCAAACCCTGCAAATTTCTTGTTGACACAAAACAATGCAATCTGGGCCTTAAGCTTTTTCCCAATCAGTCTTCCTGACCTTTTGTTTTTGTTCCATGATGGCTTTTCTAGGGCATTGCTAGTGTCTTCAGTTTCACAGGAAACTTTTTTTTCTTGTTCACAGAGGATGAGCTCCAAACCAGAGCAAAGTCAAGGTATGATGCAATCAAGACATTGGGGTCCGAAATATTGGCTTCTGGATCTGATGACTTCACGATGTTTCTCTGGGAGCCAGAGAAATCCAAAGATTCCATTTGTTAGTTTGATCTGAAGTGGTGTTTTTTCTTGGTTATTGGGAGGAATTTACCTGTAAAACTGTGATCTTTTTTGTAAAACTTGTAAGTAACTGTTGCTCTGGTTGATAACTCTCATTCTGTTTCTCCTTGCATTTATCGCCTTGCCCTATGTCATTCCATTTTGGAAGAATCCCACCACAACTGCTAGCTTTTTCATAACGGGCTCCTGTCATTGTAGATGTGTCTGTTTTAGCGACTGCTTCGTTGACAAAGATAGCACAAAGTGCTTGTTAATTTGGATTTTGGTCCAGATCGCCAATGACTAGAGAGCATACGGAATTTCTATGCTCGTCTACAAGCAATCCCACATTCCATTTTCTAATTTTCACAATGATCTTTTTCGTTGCGTGATTTTCTTCCAACAAATTGACGTAAGCATTTCACTCATTTGTTCATTTTTATGTCTACATACATTTTCTTTTTTTATATTCAAGGTCGCATGACTGGCCATCAGCAGTTGATCAACGATGTGAAATTTTCTCCGGACACCAGGCTTCTTGCTTCGGCATCGTTCGACAAATCCATCAAACTTTGGGATGGCAGGACGGGGAAGTTCTTAGCTTCCCTCAGAGGTCATGTGCAAGCTGTTTACCAGATTTCATGGTCAGCTGATTCCAGGTTGATAGTCAGTGGAAGTGCCGATTCAACTTTGAAAGGTTAATTGTGTTCAGATTGTTGCAAGTCAGTCTTACAACATTCTAAAAGTGTCTGGTGAAAAAGTCATCCAATAAAAATTTTGAAGCATTTACTAGTTGGAGAGATGCGGGGGTGACCAGTTGAGTCGTAAAAAATGGTAAAAATTGCATTTATTTTTGCAAAGACATCTTTCTTTCAGAACCAAAATCTCCATTTTAATGATAATTCGAAGTAGGCCTATTTACTTGCCATTCGTTGAGGATAATGGAAACAAGATGGGTTTCCTTAAAATGGACTGCAAATGTCCAGCGGTCAAAACTTGTTAGTGTTAACCTGTCCAAAATGGTTTACACGATGAAGGTTCAGAATGTCCCCTCCTGAAAACACCCGTTGAAAAAAAAAATCCACCCATCAGAGCATGACACGTCATTTTTGTAGTTTGGCATAGATGAATTGATTTCAAAGAAGTTTCAGTTTTTATAGTTTGTCTTCTTTTTCACCAGAGTATGCTTCGTCTTGAAGTCGACGCTTCTCTGGGTTTGTTCTTTTCGTATGAATCAATCTTCTGCCTTGCAGGGTGTGCCAAAAATTATGCTTTTCTTCATTTCTCCTAATAATTAGTGTGGAGTGTAGAAACATCAAAAATTGATGTGGATTTGCCAGGTCATGCTGACGAAGTGTATGCTGTCGACTGGTCTCCAGATGGCCAGAGGGTTGTCAGTGGTGGCAAGGATAAACTTCTGAGGATGTGAGTTGTCGCATGAGAGCTGATTGCTTCTCTGTTTAATTTACTTAACCTTTTTCTGCTTATTTTGTTTCATTGCAAAAGGCATGGCGGCTCAGTTTATCCCGTTGACTTTGTTTTTAAGTGTCTCCGTTTGAGGCACCACCCCATCAAAAGTTGACACGTTCAGAGCAAACTGACCAGAAGTGGAGTTGTGGACCAACAAATGGCCATCACAGCTCGATTCTGATCACTGCTCTGACTAAGGCATCACAATGGTGAGCAAGATTCAACGTGAGCAACATTCAACTAATGTGGAGAGGAAATTGCCAAGCTTGCCTGCCAGAGAGAGGGTCAAGGTTTGATGATTTTATTCAAGGGGCAGAGAGAGAATTTTGATATTTTCGTTCCAAACCCAGTAATTTGCTTGCAGCTACAAGCAGTGGGTCAATTTCGAAAGTTAAGCCACAAGGCCTGGCGATGGAGTTTGAAATTTCTGGCTCCCATCACCTGGAATCAGCTTTCTTGCTTCGGCTTATTTGCTGTCTTGTTTGAAAGTGCACTTGGTTTTGAGATTCACTTGAAAAGAGAAGGCAAAGTCTGATGAACAGCGACACTTGATACTTTATACAACTGTTGTTTCTGGTGAAACAACTACACTTCGCTTCAACGGAATTTCTCTTTGTAAAAGTTGATACAATTTTTGTTTTGCATGCTGTTTCAGATGGCGTCGATGACAGTGTCAAAGGCCAGCTTGTTCACCATGGCCCCATTCTCGAACCTCTTTTTTTCATCCCATTCTGATTATTTTGTTTTTACAATAAAGGTCTTTCCACTGGATCTTGTGTTTTTCATCAGCTTCAGTTGCTACTTGTCAGAACTTAGTTATGGTTGCTCTAGAAATACTGATCCTCTGAAAACCCATGTGCCTGCTCAGTGCTCTGTTGAAGCATTTCTTCTACTTTGCCTGACTGATGATTCACATTGTGGAACATGTCCATTTGCTTTTGAGTGAACCGGGTCTGATATGGCTGCCAGCAATGCAGTGATCTGCATTTCACAAACAGTTTTTTTTGCTGTTGCAATTCTTCAAGCCGCAAGTTCTGAGGTCATGACTGCACACTGGAAATTATTGGCTGCTGAAATAAGGATATGACTCTGCACAAATGATATTCTCCTCGAAAGCTTTTCGAGTGTTTTTTTAATCTGCCATCCATTTGTAAACAGGCAGTAATATGTAGAGGTTAGGAAATCGTTTTTGCAAGAGCTTTGTGATGGCATGCCAAGACTATAGGCCATTAGTTGCATTGATACAAACCCAAATTCCAAACAGCAGCATTCCAGCCAGCCTACCTGGTAGTCCTTCGAGCTGAATTAAACATTTTTCTTCTCATTATTAAATTATTGTAGTCAGTAATTTTGTTAAGCGATCCGTCGGGTGGGACAATGTCCGAAACAGGCTTTTTTACCAAGGAGAACTATGGGCTAAATGCATGTGCAATGCTGACACGCAAGTACACTTTTCTGTGAAACGATCAACTTTAAGATAAATTTTGGTACACTACAGGGCCGTAGCCAGCCTGGGGGCCAGGGGGCCGTGCCCCCCCCCCCCCCCCCCCCCCCCCCCCCCGAAATGTTTTTGTTTGTACTAGATATGATCGTGTTGGAGTCAAGAAAGAAATTCAAATGCGACTCCATCATTTCTTTCGATGTAGTTTTATGTGTTTTTGACTTTATTTGCCCCGACAAAACACTTCTTCGTTTTCTGTTTCTTTGAAAATTTTCCATCACCAAAGTTTCTGCTTTCCACACATCGATAAATATGAGGAGAAAGGACACCTACGGGTTGCGCAAGCGCACTGGCCTCTGGCTGAAGGCAACAGTCCAAAGACATTTGCTGCTTTTGCAATTTGAATGGTCAAAAAAAAATACGAGGATTTATATTGAATATTTTGAGAAGGGAAAAATATGAATATTTAAAATAACAATGAATCAACAACCACAATATGCTACCTTGCTTGTGCGGGAGTGTTGTGAAATTATCCTATCAGTTTTTTGGATTCCAAAAAACTGATAAGATAATCTCATAATAGGTACTTAGTCCCACAAGCAAGGAGGCATGTGGTTGTTGATTAATTGTTAATTTAAATATCAGCCGGCAGTAGTTCACGAAAATCACAAGAGATAATGGAACTTTGGCCATGGTTGACGAAGGCAACACAGAAACATCTGAATCTGGAATTGAAATCTGAAAATGAAATGATGAAGTGAGTATTGTAGAGTCCAGTTTTTGATGCGATAGCACTTGCGTGGTTGTTTGATTGTGTCGTGTTAAAAAAATAAATTGCACATTTGAAAAGACAACATTCAAAGACTGATTTGGTGTTCTCAATCTGTTCTGAGCAAAACGGGGATTGTGGGGGGAAATGCTCAGTTTTAAAAAAAATTGAGCATTCTGAGCACCATTTGATGTTCCACTTTTTCAAAAATTTTTCCCCTTCGGGGAGGGGGTGTCCCCCTCCACGAAGGGGAAAAAAACCCCTTCCCCTGCGTTGCGCTTCGCGCAACGCATCGTCCCTCACGAATAATTGTTTGTCCCCCCCCCCCCCCGAAAAAAATTCCTGGCTACGGCCCTGTACACTTATGTAATTTTGTCTCTGGAACACTGATACGTATTCTCAAAATTGCATTTTGCCAAGCCGTAACCGTGTTAGATAAAGAGCTCAAATTAAAAAAGCAAAGTTGTTTTGCGCAAGGTTTCTGGGCCTCATTATCCATGCATCTGCAGGTTTTGTTCATCGTGTTAATATTAAGAAAGAAAAGAAAGACTGCAGCTGATAAGATCCATCTCTGAAGTAGCCATTTTACAATAAAAAATGGCACAAAAAATGCAACATTCTTCACTGCAGTCTAGCGTGAGTTCCTGCCTCCTGTGCTCTACTTTTTACAGAATTAGGCCTGTAGCTGAAAGCATGATATCATAAAGCAAATAAAATATCACAGACGTCATTTCTGCAACTTTGTCAGTATGAAGCTGATGGTCACTGGTGGATTGAGTTCAGTTGCACAGCTAGCGTGGAATCTGTGTTTAGTCTTCTGTGATGCATTTGCGGCTGTATTCCCCATTCTCACTCACTCTCAGCTTCAACTTTATATTTTCGCTAATTCAGTGGGTGCATTTGTGTTGCAAGCACATTTTAATTTCTCTACACAACTCTGATCCTCTTCCACTTTTTCGAAAGATGCTCCATCTTCTGGATAAGCTTTCGAGTCCAAGGAGGCTAGGAGTAACAATCGGATGTATGGCCGTTTATCTCGCCCTCGTTTTTCTCATTTGCCCTTTTGCCTTTGCAGGAGTCGAGCATTTGATTTTGCCCGGCAACTTTGAGCAAAGACTGATTCCTTGCTCTTTAACATATATTTGAAATTCCCCAACACTGTCTGTCCATTTGTGCTTCATTTGGGACCCAAAGAACACGGATGTAAAGCCTTACAGAAGTCGTTGAATTTTATTTGAAAGTTTCGCTTTTTTTTTTTTTTTTTTTTTTGAAATCTGGTATTTGAAATTCCAGAAATATCGGAGGTAATATAATATCCTGTAAAAGTTTCTCTGCATCCTACTTTCATGTTTCCCGGTAAAGTAGGAAGTGTAATTTCTGATCGTAGATTGGTTCATAAACGCAAATCTTTGTCTTCCCCATCCCCGTAAAAGTCATTGTAAATTGCACAGAGGTTGGAGACATTGCCATAATAATAAATTGTACACATGTCGATGCATTACCATGACAGAAAAGAAAAGATTACAAAATTCATCTGAATTAAAGAAAAAAATTGCTTATGCGGTACAACGTTTGCAACTTTCTCACAAATGAGAATCATAATTCTCCCTCATGCGACAGAAATACGTGTAAATATCTGTAACTGCCCTAATCCTAATAGACATTTCCTAAGTTATTTTATCCCCAATGATGATATCTTTGAGGGGAATCTGTCATTCTATGTTTGAAAAGTGTTTGACTAGTTTGTACCATCCCCATGCTGATGGGCTGAAAAATAAAGGTGCATTATACACAGGGCCGTAGCCAGCCGGGGGCCCAGGTGGCCATGCCCCCCCCCCCCCCCCCGAAATGTTTTGGTTTGTACTAGATATGATCGTGTTGGAGTCATGAAAGAAACGCAAATGCAACGACATCATTTCCTTCGATGTGGTTTTTTATGTTTTTGTCTTTATTTGCCCTGACAAAACACTTCTTCGTTTTCTGTTTCTTTGAAAATTTTCCATCACCAAAGTTTCTGGCTCTCCTCACATCCGTAAATATGAAGAGAAAGGACACCTGCGGCTTGCGCAAGCGCTGGCGGATGGCAACAGTCCAAAGAATTTGCTGCTTTTGCGATTTGTGTGGTTAAAAATACGAGGATTTATATTGAAATGTTTAAGAATGGAAAAATATGAATATGCATTAAAAATAACAATTAATTTACAACCACATGCCACCTTGCTTGTGGGGCTGTTATGTGGGAAGCAAGGTAGCATGTGGTTATTGATCAATTGTTATTTTAAATGTCATAGTTGAATGGGATTTGATGCCGGCGGTAGTTCATGAAAATCACAAATGATAGCCTCGTGGAAATTTGGCGATGGTTGATGAAGGCAACACAGAAAAGTCTGAATCTGGAATTGAAACCTGAAAATGGAATGATGAAGTAAGTTTTGCAGAGTCCAGTTTTTGATGCGACACAGCACTTGCGTGGTTGTTTGGTCGTGTCGTGTAAAAAAAAGAATAAAATTGCACATTTCAAAAGACAACATTCAAAGACTGGTTTGATGTTGGGAATCTGTTCTGTGCAAACGGGGACTGTGGGTAAAAACACTCAGTTTTTTTTAAAATTAAGCATTCTGAGCACCATTTCGAGTTCCATTTTTTTCAAAATTTCTTCCCCTTCGGGGAGGGCGACACCCCCTCCCCGAACCCCTCCCCCAGCGTTGCGCTTCGCGCAACGCATCGTCCAACGCGAATAATTCTTTGGCCCTCCCCGAAATAAATTCCTGGCTACGGCTCTGATTATGCATATGCTTGCAATGTTTCGTCTGATGACTTTACTGATACCCCCGATTCCCTTGGGTATGGATGAGCATTACTCTCTGTTCAGTAGTCTGGTGGTATGCTGTTTCCGTCTGAAATAGATCTCTTCTATAGATCCCTTCTTGAGCAAATATTCGAGTGGAAAATTTGTATATTGTATAATTAATACAAATTTTCCACTCCAATTTTTAATGTCTGAGCAAACACTTTCCAAGCCTATAATTCGGTCCAGTTGCCTTGGATTGAAAGAATCTCTGCTGTTTTCGTTCAGATTAGTGTCTGGATGCAGGAGACTGCCATTGAGTCTGGCTCATTCTGAACTTGTCCGTGGATTTGTAATCATAGGCCTAATTTGGCATGATGAGTTGTCGTTATGAATGGATTCTTCTTCTGTGAAACTTTGTGCAGTTGCCTTGTATGAATACTTGGAACTGATAAGATCTGATGACGCGATAAAATTTGGTAAATTTTATCCTTAGGTGCCTGTAATTTTTGTGTAACAACCGAAAAAAGCCTGAAATATTTATGCATCGCTTGATCATTTAGCATTTTTGTGTGGGCCATGGGAATGACAAAAATCGTCATCCAGGCATTCTCAGGTCAAAGTTCCTGGTGTTACGTTTTTGATGAACTACTCCCAAGAACTTTTTAACCACTCCAACTACAAAGCCTGCAGCAACTTTTGATGCTTCTTGGCAATGGTTCTGTGGAAGGTTATCACATCTTGGTTGACAAATTGCTGAACCACCATCTGTAATAATTCGGATAATTCACATGACCAACAAAACAACTTCCACCGTGTTTCTCAAGATCGTGCAGTTTGATAACATTTCAGAATAATTATTCATTGCAGAATCCATCTTTCTTTAAAGAGGATATGCTAATCCAGAAACTCACTGTTCTTAACGAGTTGCATTGCCTGTAGTTTTCCAACAACAAACGAGGGTCGGGGTAATTTGGAGTCATCCTACATCGAGAGGGAACTTCTCGACATGCCTCCTCTTCATAGTAACCTTCCATTCTTGCTTCAACATCCAATGCAGTTATCACTGTTCTGAATAGCCTCCCATTTTTACTTTCAGCAATGTGCTTTCAGGTTTTACGAGGAACAAGTGTGCTTCCTAATTCTATGGCCATTATGTTCTAACTTTGTTGTGTAATGGCATGTTTTGACGATGGCTGATTTTGTTGACAGGTAAGAAAAGTTGAGAAAAATGTTAAAATTAGTTGAATGCCAAGTATTCAAAAGTTTCACCATTGAACGAACTTCATGTACCTAAATAATTCGGGTGATTTTTGTGGGTGTGAATTTGTCCGATTCAAGTTCTTAACTGAGAACAGAGGCACCACAGATGGGTCATAGAAAAAAGTGTTGACATCGCAGCAAGCTGACTTTTCACAGTGGTTGCAAATTATTAGCACATTTCAGGCCTCAATGTGCATTGAAGGAAATACAATAGCCACAACATCCACCGTGGACCTTGCATCAGAGAGGAAACTTACTGTGCAAAGAGATTGCTGTCAAATCTTCTCATGAATTGAATGACGGTCTGGATTTAAAATCTATTCCTGTGTGCGCTGTGAGCCCCAGTATTGCAAAGGAAGTGGACAAGGTTAAAACGTTTCTTTGTGAATAGTGTATGATGAAAGATACTTGCAACCAAAAACATAATGGGTGAAAAAGTTTGAACGTTTTTTCAAAAAGTCCACTTTTGGTAGAAATATGTTTTTTTTCAGTTTTGGACAAAGAATTTCAGGTTTTGGCAAACCTTTGCATGATTTGAACCTGATTTGGCAAAACGTATTTGTTGTGGATTAGCAATGCCATTACTGTGTTATGTTCTCCTTTTTTATTTCTCAGCCAGTACTGTGTTCTCATGTTTTGGTTTGGTTCTCATACTCATGTTTCATGGGGCTTTTGGTCAATGAGCAAAACAGTGTTTGCAGCAGTGGCAAGCAGTACAAGTCTCAATTGTTGCTTTCGTGAAGATAGACCAAATTTTAATTTTATTTTAGAAGAAATTTTAAGACCAGTATTAAAATTATAAAGTTTTTGTCCACCTGTCACGCAGTGCAACTTTGATAATAAACACCTGGCAGGCACTCCATGGTATCACCAACATCTTCATGTACTCAAGAAAAACCGGGGGTCACAAATCATTCGAAATAGTTCGCAATGCGGGTTTTCACCTCTTCTGAACACTTCAAAATGCAACTTTCAATGTTTGGCTTTTTAGAGTCATCTTTACGTTCCTGAAAGTCCTTTTGTGGTTCCTCTTTAAATCCATCAGTTTGAGTCATCTGATAATAGCACAGCGATATTGGTTTGGTTCTTTAGGAAGATGCAAACCTTCCCATTCCCGACCCTAGTGGCCTTACTGGAAGCAATCACTTGCTCCTTTCTCGTGCATCGGTGGCGTTCAGGATTTAGGCACATGTTTCATCATTGCCAAACCTCGAAAACAATATTTTTCCCCGGCTACGATGCTTTCAAAAGTGCAAGAAGTCCTTGTTGAACTTCATGAGAGACCAGTTCACCAGCGAGGCAGATTTCATTGCTTAACCCGGTTAAGTGAACACGTTTTCTATAATGCAATAAAAAATTCAAATTGTGAAAGGCGTTTTTCTCCGAATTTTTTTCCTCAGGCTCATCCCATTGCAAGCATTGATAGTGCAAGATCGATTCAACCATGTCAACCATTTTTCACTCGCAATGATTTTTCCTTTTTAATTGCTTTGCCCATTTTTCAAATTTGCGGCTTCCCGATGCTGCTAGACAGAAATAGCAAGTTGTATGCTCTCTTGAAATATTCTTATTTCATCTAGCACTGTTGAGGAAGTGGAAGCACTTCAGGCCATATTGGAAGAAGAAATTGAAGTAGTCTACGATGAAAAGTAAGAAAGTGTGTGGGTTAACATTGTCTGATGATGTCATGATGCAAACATTTGCTGTCTATTTTTTAATCTGTTGTGTATTTTGAGGATGAAAAGGTGAATTTTCTTTGATATTCCAAGGCGCCATTTCTTTTAACTGCAGCAGAAGTAACTGAGGAAGCCTCCATCATCACAATTGAAGGAATTGGTAACAGTTGACAATTTCCATGATTTAATCGTTGCTTTCAATGCATTCCAAAGCTTGGAGTTGTCTGATTTTCGCAGACAGCGACATCTTTGACTTCAGATCACTCTTACCGGTGTGAGTTTGATGGTTTCCTCTCGACATTAAAAGAATCTGGCTCACGTTGCGAGACCGACATGGTCGTCATTCTAATCCAATTGAACAGGGAAGGGGGAGGGGGTGAACTCGTGATGAATGGGTTTAATGAGCTGGGCACATGATCATGGCTGATGACCTACCTCATGGTGAATCGTTGTGTCTCGCCAAGCCACATGACTCGCACACACGATTACACACCCTGAGGTAATCAGCCATGATCATGTGCTCAGCTGAGGAGCCCATCCAGCACAAGTTCACCCCTTTCACCAACCTGTTCAGTTGGATTAGACCGAGAACCTGTGGCCATCGCAACTCAACTTCCGAACTGTTGGGTCTGAGGACAGGACTGCAATGGTCTTGCAACGCAAGCCTGATTCTTTTAATGTGGAAGGGAAACAGTTGAACTTGCCGTGTGATGAGCTCATCTGAAGTTAAACGACCCACTAAGGTTTTTCCCTTCCTTCTGTAGTTCTTTTAAGATTTTTGACCTTCACTTTTTCATTTTATTCCATTCTCGCGAAATCCTTTGGAATTGATGTTATGCTTTCAGGATGCCTTTGCAACATGCGGTGATGGGCCTTCATAGCTGGCCACAAATTACCGATTACATTATGATGAGGCCATCATACAGTGGCATGGAGAGCTTTTGGGACGGCAGGAGCACAGCAGCGACAAAATGGCGCATGGATGCATGTCTGATTCCAGATGCCGAAGGCCACCAAAGTGGAGTCATGGGCAACAACCCCAGCGGGCTTCAAAACGGACAGTGTGGCAGGGTGTAGCGAGATAGAATTCCCCAAATGCTGAAGCGTTACAAAAATTGCACCTTCTCCATACAGTGCGAGAAGATATTTTAAGCCATTTTTCGCATGAAAGTCTTCTTGTGCATTGGACAAAATGTGTCAGATTCACTCGAAAAAATATGCATATGCTATTGATTGGCCATCTCCTAAAGTTTTCTTTAAATTTTCCTAGAAATCCAATCACTGACTGATGCAAATGCAAACCAGGATTTATGGTTGGGCAAAACCCTGGCAAAGGGCACCTTTCTCCACACCACTGTGGCATAATATGGCATCGTTGAACCAAGTTTCCAAATTGTTGACTGCTATCATCCTATTCCAGGAGCAAGCCTCTCTCCGTCGGCATTACCATTCAGCCGGCTACAGCACAGCATGCGGATCAACAGTATGTCTGCATTCGTTTGATGGTTGCATTTCCTGCAAAATACCCTGACGAAGAACCAAGCATAAGTCTCTTGAATCCACGTGGCCTTAGTGATGAATTTGTTGATGCATTGCTTCAGAAATGCATTGAACGAAGTAATCAAATGAAGGGAAGCAATATGGTTTTTGAAATCATTCAGGTTGGCAGATTTCGAGAACCAGGTTTCTAGCATTTTATTTTTTTTTTTTTTAAGAAATGCAGTCAGTTCTTCTGAGCCCTCATTTTTTTCAACTTGTGCAGGAGAGTCTTTTGTGTCAAATGTGTATTTCTTAACATGGGTTATTGGTTTGTTTGTTTGTGTTGATTTGTGTGCAGCATAGTGGTTTCAATTTTTATTCTTGAGGAGCGGTAAAATTCACAACACAAAACGGCTGGCATCCTGAATTTGGGTGCAAGATATCCATTAAATGGAGCAGAACGAACCAGGCAGCCAGCAAATGTAACACAAACTTTATTTCAATGTCTAACTAATAATTCAGTGTCTAACTAACTTTATTTCAATGTCTGTCTACTGACAAGAAGCACTGTCTCTGCTTGACAAACTCAGTTTCCTTCTGTCACCAGAGGAAGGAGGAGCGATTCCTCCGAAATATTTGCAAAACTCACTGATCGCTCAGAGGGATGGAAGTAACCAGGGTCCTCGTTTGTCCTATTTCCAAAAATGTTTTAAAATGTCCTTTTTAGTGATTCGTCCGAAATATTTGTTAAATCACTGACCTCTCAGAGGGAACTTGAAATAAATGTTTGTGTGGTGGCAGCATTTAAAAACTGAAACTATTACAGGGTGGGTGCTTGCCAAAATCAAAGTTGTGCATGGAAGTGAACTTCTGCTATTTGGGTGCTCATCTTCATTCTCTTGAGGGGCGAGGTAACTGTGACTTTCCTGGTGGAGATTTTTTGGAAAATGTCCCTCTGTTTCCACAATTTTCTGTTTATGGTGTTGTCCTGAACTTGAAAATCTCACCCTGAATAAAAAGAAATGTGGATCACAACTCGCTGCATGAAGCAAAGCTCTCTGTTGGACTTGCACTGGTGCACATCCAAGCCTGCTGTGACAGTAAACAAAAGGCCCGGATTGGAAGAAATAATGGGGACAAAATCATATGTTCTTTTTATGCTTTGTAGCCTGCTACAAGCGGGTGCTGTTGACACCAGACAAAAAGGTCTTCCCAAGAGTGCAACAATACAGAAGTTTTTCTGAACACACCATACTTTTTTCTTCTCTGCATAATAGTAGATTTTATTCTCATTATCTACCTCCCATATGGTGATAACTGATGCATCAATGTCATTGGAATTTTATTTTCGTTTACGAATACGAACAGCCCTAGTCTGTTTTTTGTCATCTTTAATTTTTTTATGTTTAATAATTTATTATTTTATTTTCCTCTTTGCAGCTAATTCGGGATGAGCTGACAACCAGTAACTTGCCAAGTGGTTCTTGTCCAATCTGTTTGTTTGGTTTCTCCCCAAAAGACTCTCTAAATCGAACAAAGTGCTACCACATTTTCCACATGTACTGTGTTCAAAGGTACTTGAAAGTTTGGCTGCAAGACAGGAAACTTGAACGAGATTCCATGCCAGACTGGCAGAAGGCAGAATTAAAAGAGGAAACAGTTGAACAGGTAGGTATTGACGGATATTTCTCCTTGAAGTGTTAGCTACAAACGTAACAGCGCTATGCTGATGACTTATGGGAATTTCGTTAATTGTTTGTTTGTTTGTCCACACAATAGCTGCCGAATGCAAACGAATTTTATGACAAAATTATGTGGAGAGGTCGAAGAGCGCCAAACTTGGACTGAGTTCGGAGCTGTGTTTTGCAGCAAAACTAGAGTGAGGAAAGTTGTAAAAAAGGTCACACCGTCACACAAACGCCTGTATGGAGTACAACATTACCTCAAAGCAAAACCTCCAACAAGAGTTTTGCAGCAAAACTGAGTTTTGCATCAAAACTAGAGTGAGGAATGTTGTTAAAAAAGGTCACACCGTCACACAAACACCTGTATGGAGTACAACATTCGCTCAAGGCAAAACCTTCGAACATTCCAACTGAACCTTTGACACTTGGATGCTTCTGTGGCAATGTGCAAATTTTCTATGCTCACTCACAAACAAAAAATTTCGTCATCTCACAATTACTGTTGTTCGCAACAACCGCAGAGTCTGCAGAGGAACGGCACTCCTGCCCGCCCTGACCAGAATGGCGTTCTGTCCTGCCTGAGCTCTGTCTGTCCTTAACAGCCCTTTCACGTCTCACCTGAATGCACATCCTTGTGGAGTTTTTTTGACCGGTCAGGCTCAGGAGTTGGGGGATTTTTGTCCTTGTTTTTTCCACGTCGACTGGCATTTCTACCCGTTTCACCTTGTCAAAACGAAATGCTTAATACCACAGACAACCAGGAACTGGACATCCCTCTGAACTGAGCTGAACATCTTCCGCAATCGTTATTTACAGAGGGCCAAATTTAGAAATTTATTCCAAACCGGGCAACCTTGTCTCTTCTTCGAAAGGAAGACTGCTGACAGGTGGCCATGGATGTTGGGATACTCTTCAGTATGGGCAGTTTCGATCTGAGTCCACTTCGGCCTCATTCCACACCCTGTCTCCCACAGTTTATTTTTGCTGAAACTGGAATTGTGCTTCTTTCGCCAGTTTTGTACTGATCCAGTTTCGGCCGTATTCCCCATTGCAACTCACCCTCAAGTTCAACTCAATAACCAGTTAAACAGAGAGATTTGTGTTGCAAAAATTTAATTTCTATGCGCAGCGCTAATTCCTTTTCCATTGTTGCAAAAAATTAATCCGTCTGTTGAATTGGCTATTGAGTTGAACTTGGTGGTGAGTTGCAATGGGGAATACGGCCGTTTGTCTCCAGTTCATTTGCGACATTACCAGTTAAACATTTTAGAAGTGCCTCAAATTTTTTCGATATGCCCTCAGGGACGACATATATGGGGCAGGGGCAATGGCCCCTAGTCTAGAAATGCCCTCTAGCGGATATCTTGCCACTGGCCTGTGTTACAGGCTCTCCCTATGGGAAATTTGGCCCTGGAACATCAACTTGCCCCTAAATATTATCCCGCAAAGGGCAGAGCACCTCAGAACCCCGCTGTGGCTCTGCCCCAGATCCCGATTACTGGGGGGGCACACATCCGTCTGGGCTGCATGCAGATCCTTCACCGAGATAAGCCTCCTGCGAAAATCTGAAATGATATCCCCATGCACCCAAAAATTTAAGTGCGATGCCCTTTTCACGAAAGTTCATTCCGACCCTTTTCCCCTGGACTATTTAATCATTGGCAATAATTGTTGTTGTAGGCTTCATGTTGGCATTTAAAATCAGTGAAAGTAGTCTGGAAAATCAAGAAGAGATAAGAAAGGCTTTGGTTGATCGTTGGAGATTTGGCAGCATTGAAACTTTGGAAGAATAATTGGCAGCATTGATATTTTCCTCCAAATTGACACCTGAAAGTATTCCTTGGCACGCATTTAGGGATTCATTGAATAGACGATAATGTTAGAGCTCGAAAAAATCCTTGGACTGGATTGACCAGCTTTTTTTTCTTCCCAAACTCAGCTTGTCCACAGGACAAAATGTGATTGTTCGTGATATTTTTGCCAAAATGGGATGCAGGTGGCAGGCACACAGAGATCGTTCTTCCTATGTGAACTGAAAAGTAACACTTACCAGGTGTGGTGGGAGTCCCACATGCGCAACATTCATGCTGAATGATCCATGACTTATTTTTTGAGTTCCGTAATTCTGTATTTTCATAAAAGGAAACATGTGGGGAACATGAATTTCATCATTTTTCTTTCTCAGCATAAAATTTCAGGATTTTCTTGTTTATTTATCATTCAAGGCTCCTTGTCCTGTTTGTCGTGTCCAGTGTGGATTTAGTTCTGAAATTCTGCGTGCTAAAGCCGCTGAACCAATTTACCTGAAATCTGCTGAAGTGATCCCTTATGGGCAGCAAAGTGAAGAACTAAGACGAAAGCAAAGGATGTTAGTCAACGTCTTTCAACATCAGAAACGTAACGGAGGCCACATCGATGTGGAAGAAGAAGAGGAGAGGCTTTTAGTTAGGACGAGTTGATGTCTACTCATGCACTGTACAATTTCAATTATTGTTGTCAATGTTTACAATTGTTCTTTTTCTAATCAAAAACGACCTTCCACTTTTCAGGCCATTTGCAGCTTGAAACAGTTCCTTCCCAGCGAAGGTGCATGTCTGGTCATGCTGCAACCTCAGTTTTTTAGAAAAACTTGACCAATTTGGTACCAATTTTTTGCGTATTGTTTTGTTGTGGTTGAATTCCATGGTGGAGTTGCCATATCACTCTCAGCTGCATTTGACAGCATTCAGTTGGCAATTGAAAGCAGTAGCAAGTGCACAAGTGTGTCGGTAAGGCCCTAAATGGAAGTTTTGGATTTGGTCTTTTTTTTTAACTTAATTTTTATTTGAGTCCTCGGTTTGGTTTGCGAACATTGACAACCAACAAAAACCAATGTCAGAAAAACTCAAAATTCCACCTCCAAAAATTAAAGTTTTTTTGGACACCTCATTCATTGTGTGAAAGAATGATAATTCAGTGTTAGTCTGTGACCTTGAATTGCATCTGGAATTGCGATAACATCAGCTATTGTTGTAAGCAACAACTGCAAATGGTGCAGGGAAAACTTGGAGATGCGTACCTCCATCAACAAGTCAAGTCGAACGTTTCAGACGCATCGCATATCCGTTATCAAGACTAAACTCTGCTGTCAATAGAGACTTCTCGTTTTGAACGGACATGCAATGCATCCGAAAGGAAAGCAAAATCCCAAAAATTGTTGGAAGTGTTTGAATGTAATTTTATTTCAATGTTGCTTGCAGCGGGTTACGTCTTGTGTTGAAAAGCGAGCAGAGTGAAGTTTTTCTGGCCTTCTTTTTTTTATTATTATTATTATTTTAGTTTTAATTTGCATGGACTTCTCCTGCGCAAATTACAATGTGGATAGCACAAACAATACCAACCAGAAGGCATTGTCATAGTGTGACGCAAAGACAACATGAATCAAAACAACGTGTAATTTATCCAGACAGGATAAAAACTAGATTAATTCGTCCTCTGCATAATATTTCTCTTAAACGTGTCAGCACTTATATCACGAGCATTGCCAAAGACCACAGGGCTCAAAGCATTCCATTCCCTTACTGTCCTACACACAAAAGAATACTTCCCCACATCTCTGCGGGCAATCTTTGACCGGAGTTTAAAATTGTGATAATGCCTGCCCACGTAGTTAGGGGGGAACAGATATTCTTTTAGGTCTGACCATCCGCCAACGTTATTAAGGCAGTGAAACAACCCAACCAGTCTTGAGGTTGCTCTACGTTTGGATAGCGAAGACCATCCTAAGTCAGATAACAAAGATGTGATGCTGCTGGGGAAAGAGTAGCATCCAGTCACAAAGCGAGCTGCTCTTCTTTGGACTCTTTCCAGTTTTTCAACATGAATCAGGTGATATGGATCCCATGCAGCTGATGCGTACTCGAGAAGGGATCGGACCAGTGCAAGGTAGACTTTTTCCTTCACCACTCTACTCGCTCTATGGAAGACCCTTCTAACAAAATACAATGCTGAATTTGCTTTGTTTACTATCTTATCAACATGCTTACCCCAATCCAATGTCTTTGAGAAGGTAACTCCTAAGTAAACCGTACTATCTGAGAAGGGCAATTCAACATTTGACAAAAAATATTTACCAACAACAGGATTAGACTTGTTAGTAAAGGATAACAAAACACATTTATCAACATTAAGCCTCATGCCGGAGGATCTGCACCAATTTTCAACATCACTCAGATCAGCTTGAAGTCGTCTCGTATCAGATAGTTGAGATATCTCATTAACGATGACACAATCGTCAGCAAACAAGGAGCTGCATTGAAGCTTCCCTGGGAGATCATTCATGAAAATGGAAAACAATATTGGGCCAAGGACACTCCCCTGGGGAACACCCGAAGACACCCCACCCATTCCAGAAAAGCAATTATTCAGAGAAACTTGCTGCGTGCGATCAGTGAGGAAATCCCTTATCCAATCCAGCACCACCTCATTTATCCCCAGCCTCATCAGTTTATCAATGAGAGCAAAATGAGGGACCAAGTCAAAAGCCTTCTCGAAATCAATGAACACTGCATCTACTTGGCCCCCTCTATCAAGAACCTCTGAAACATATTGGGTGAAAGTGACCAATTGTGTCTCACAAGAAAATCCTCAACGGAAACCGTGTTGGTTAGGACAAAGGTATCCAGTAACATCCAAAAAATCACAAAGATAATCTTTTATCAAATGCTCAGCTAGCTTACAACATCCACTAGTAAGACTTATTGGTCGATAACATGTGGGGGATTTTGAGTCGCCCTTTTTCTGGACAGGACAAACAAATGCGTGCTTCCATCTGCTCGGAAGTTTACCAAGATATAGAGATTTTTGAATAATTAAAGCAAGAAACGTGGCAAAAACAGATGGAAATAGCTTAATAAACTTAAAAGAAAAAGCGTCAGTAGTTAAACAACTGGAATTTGGCATCTTCCTAATCCATCTCTCAACCTTAGAAACAGATTCCAAGTCACAGATAAATTCAAGGTGCTGGTCATGCCCAGTTCGAGGATATTGGTTTAATGGCAAAAGGGTGGAAGGTTCAAATATGTTAACAAAATGTTCATTCAGCAAATTTGCCTTGTCAACATCGGAATGCACAATATTTCCTCGACTATCAATTAGACCTCCAATAGTTTTTCGCCCACCTTTGAATTCTGTTATCAATTGCCACAACTTCCTGTAATTGTTTTGCTTTCCATCAAAACACAGTCTCGTGATATATTGGTTTTGTGCAGCATCTTTGGTGGCGTTCAATTCCGAAAGGAGACTTTTATAATTTTCTTTGTGCCTTTCCGATTTGCCTCTCAATCTGAACCCACGCTTGCATCGATGTTCAAGGTTTCTGATATTCCTGTTAAACCAAGCCGGGCGTGAGCGTAATTTGCATTTAACAATAGGCACAGAAGCCTGGCGAACAAGCACAATTGTTCTAAACAACATCCATAACTGTTCAATGTCATCTATGGGACAAGCCAGAGGGAGAAATCAGATCTTTTGATCAGATCGCAGCTGTTTGTGCCTGATAGAATCGATTTTTTTAGATTCTTCCAGCTTGTCGAAAGAAGTGACGCATAGCACTATGTCGGTTCATGGCTCCTTTTGGCAGACTTGTAGTCGCTCCCACGAGGTGAGCTCGGTGTTTTTCTTCACTTTTATGATTGCATCTCGTTTACGCAGATACCGGGATCATCTTTGTATCCCATCTTCACAACATGATTGAACATGGATATTGAGATCTTGTGCAATCAATCCTTGAAAAGCAAATGCAATTTCAGCAATCCTCCCACGTTTCTGCCCTTTCTTCTAGAGTGTTCCTTTTTAACGAAAGTTACCATGATATTGTTGCAAAACTTAATATTTCTAGTCACAAAGCTTATGATGATGGCAGAGAGACACTATTTTTGAATCACTTTCGTCCCTCATGTTTTAAACCATTCCAAACTTGGCTTTTGTTGTGTTTTTGGAAGGCAAAGAAATTTAAAGGGCAACCCATTTCAGGTGTGAATGGTGAATTGCTCTGGAGCAACAACTGAGGTGAATTGGCAAGGTTTATTACTCAGGGCGGCTCAGGGTTGCCACCCACCTGGAAAATGCAGGGAATTATTGTAAGTTTGCACCTAAAAACCTCCAGGTAATTGAGAGGGAAAAGGGAAAACCTGGAAAATCCAGGGACAATTAAAAGCTTCGATCGATAGTGGGTATTTTGTTGACTGTTTTTTTTTAACATTTGACATTGTTTTAGATCTCCAAGGTGTTTCGTTTGTGTTATCATTGTATGGTGGTCTCTTTTTAAACAATTTTGCTCACGCGAGATGGAAATTCAGCCTCGAGAACACGAAAGTTGCACCGAAGATTATCCCTAAATGTCAAAATTTCTTCAGATTCTGGGGGCTCTGCCCCTCCAGTGGGAGGAAGCTGCCCAGATCCTTCCGTCGCTTTTTGGACCTGGGAAGAGACCTGGAAGATCCAGGGAATTCTGCTGTGGATTTTCAGAGGCAGCCCTTTTCCTGAATGATTTGGAATGTCGTTAAGTAAATCATTTTTGCTGGCAAAAGGTCGAAAAAGGCAATTTATTATTGAAAGATGTGATGTAGAAATAAAAAACAATTGGTCAAAAAATTCTGTATATCTTTTTATTCGCAATCAGTGATTTTTGTTTATGTTTTCATTTTGTCAAGTCTCAGAATTTTATTATCTTGTTTTTCATCGACATTAAAACACTGTCCTTTATTTTTCCATTTCCATCTTGTTTCCTTTCATATTCAGCAAGGTTAGCTTTTTTCTGAAGACACGAAAGCCATGTTGGGCGTTTGGTCCGCAATCTTTCATCCAATCGACCTGGAATTGGGCCACAAATTTGCCTTTTGTTGTGCCGGTTTTGCATCCAATTTTTATGCCTTTGCATCCGCGTTAGCTCCACCATGTCGGGTGAGAAGCTTGAGAACGCAAGAGCTGCAAAGCATTGCATGCGAATGAAAGCTCCAATCAAATCATATGAAAACAAAGAAGGGGATGTAAGTCTGAGGTCAGTTCCTACCAGATGGGATTTGTGTGCAAAACTGGGATGTAAACCAGCGCAAACCTGTACAAATGAAGAGTGGCCAGGGTCAGGACAACCTTCTTCAACTTAATCCTCACTCGAGTTTTGCGATGTTTTGCACCGCATGTTGCCATTGATTCCAAATGCCACCCGAGTCAATTATTGTGTACTCTTAGAAAGAAATGTGCGAAAGACTTTTGACGAGGAATCTATGTCCTTGTTGGCTGAAATTCATTCAACAAGTGCCGTTTGGATTTTCGGTATTTTTTCATTTTTCTCCTGGAAAAAACTCGTGGAACATGACTTTTCAAAAATGGCATCTGCAAATCCAGCAAAACTAGGTGATTTTTAACTTGACGTTATTGTCAACCAGACCAAAAACCAGCAACTTTTGACTCATCAACTTGACTACTGCACTTCACACGGAGACATCACGTAGCACCGATAATTTAAAGGCATCATCTGTTCATACAACGGTAGGTCACCGTATTGGCCTATATTGAGAGATGGGTCTGCCCACTCACTCAATGAATGACGTGGACGTGATGTCTCCGTGTGAAGTGGAGTAGTCAAGTTGATGAGTCAAAAGTTGCTGGTTTTTGGTCTGGTTGACAATAACATCATGTGATATGAGCCCATGCAGGGCAATCTGCAGAGAGCTTGGGTCCGGATTGGCTTGTAGGTGGTGGCAGCACTCCCACTGAGATTCACCACCTGAAGATCAGTCTTGATGATGATCAAGCCTGGATGTTTGACGGAAGCACAGATGCTTAAAAGGCATCATCCGTTCAAGGTGATTTTTGTCGTGAAAACTTTCCATGTCCTTAAAATCCACGGAAACATCACCTTAAACGTCACCTGTCAGATGCATTTTGAACATGGTGTGAACTTTGAGAACCAAGAAAGAAGCATCTTTCAGGGATCAGGAGCTGCAATTTGTAAGAAAAAAACCTCTTTTTCAATTAGGATTGACGGCGGTCGGCCGCCAAGGCTTCAGTCTCCGACTTCGTGACAGCATCACAGCCAGAGCCAACAACAACAAATTTCTTAAATTCCTTCCCATAAACTGGCAAATCCGTAAATTTCTGCGGCCCTCATTTCACAATTTCACGGGGACATCAAAAAGACGGAGAAATAACTATTTGTTTAGATTCCCAATTTATGGCGACAATCACAATCCAAAACAGCAGTGATTTAACTTTGCAGCAGACATGGCGAATATTCTTGGATAGTGAGCCTAGTGAGAGCAACAATGACCGTGGTATCATGATCATCATCCATCACCCACAACACATCGTGATGTGCCGTGTGCAATTTTAATTTGGATACGTGGAAACCCATCGCCCACCCACATCCGTGACACCGATTCCACCACTGGCATCATGTTCGTCGGAGGCAACAATATTTTTTCATGGGCGAGGATGCTTTTTCCACAAGACATGGCATTAACATGATCTGCACTGCATCATTGAAAGTGTCTCACCAGAGAATTATTGTGTCTCACCCACCACAGTCCTGCATGTAATGCATTTTGTGGCACCACGAGAGAGGGAATTCCGTTGCCCCGTGAACAAAAAGCCGTCAAAATTATCCTGTGGCCAGACACATTCACTTCTGCGAGCTGCGTGAGTGGCGTGGCTCTTCTGACTTGAAAAATTGGAAAAGATTTTTTGAGAATGAAAACACAACAGAAATCCCCAAAAATGAATTCACACATTTCACGATGCAACAGGTGGCATTTCTCTCATGTTTGTCCCCCTTGGCCCCTCTGGTGCACGAACATGGTGTCACAACCGTGTATGCTGTGAATTTTTCAGACACACGGGACCGCGAGACTGAGTTGCAACCTCATCAACAGCTGCAATTTACATGTACGTGAGGTGTATTGCATGTCTTGCTGCCGCAATGACACCCCAGTAAGAACCGAACCGCCGTGTGTCGAAAACTGAAATTTGGGAACACCACAGGTTCGTGTTGTGTTTCGCACACGACAGGTTCCTGTTTTTTTTTACCAATAAATTGATCACGGAATTGCATTTCTCACACGGATAAATTGACCGTTCTCATTTTGCAAAAACTCTGCACCCTGGATGAAATCGAAGTTCTCTTTGAAGGTCAAGAAAAATCGAAATTTTTGAAAGCTTTGCAGCAATGTGGCATTTTTATTTGTGCTGACTGCAGAAGAGCAAAAAAAGAAAGAAAAAGTTTCGGAAGCAGTGCAAATAGAAACACACGTCGGGTTACTGCAATTCGACGCCACTTTGCATTTAGACAACAATAATCTTGATCAAAATCTTCTGTGTCAACCAAACATCTCAGTGGTCACAGAAAAGAAATTTGAAAGATCTGACCACTGCAGGGGGCATCAAATGACTTGAAGCAGCCTTCTCTGCAATTTTTTTTTGCTTTAGATTTATTTATCAAAGTATCATTTTGTGTTCTAGATGGGCATCCATGCCCCTGGGGACCCACCCGGGTGGCCTTCTTTATTTTTCCTCACCACCTGAAAACATTTTTTGTGATGTCCTGTCCATTAGGCCATTTTCCTGCATCCTCCAAATTGTCGGTTCATGATGATGTCTCCAGAAAACACATGGGCCTATAAATTTTTGACAACTGAAATTTAGCCACGGCATTTCCAAATGGTGAAGTAGCTTATCGTTTGTATTTACGAGTATGTCTGATGATTAGTGTTGCTTCGGCACTTATGCTGACACACTGCCAGGCAAGAGATCATTTTCAAAACTATTGTTAAAACAAGATTAAAAGGTTCGCTTCCAGGGAAGCCATGGTTTTGTCTTTTGCAGTGTAGTAACCTTGAAAGTGATTTCCAGTACAATTATTGTAAAACAGCATAACCAGAAAGTTTCGCAAAATGATCAAATTAAAAGTGGCATGTGTGGAAGTAATATTTTTTCCCAATCCACTTCTGCAAGCGCGTCTCAGATTGGTTGTTGGGAATTCCAGAGAATTTCAACATTTGAAATTTGGAAAAAGATCAGGGGACAGCCTTGGCCGAAGGCTAGGGTAACCTACCCTCTTGAGCATCTCTGGTTGCAGTGATTCGTAACATGTGTTGAACGGCCGAATAACCAATTTCCACTCACATCCATCTGCGCTCCAACACATTCCTTCAATTTCGCAGATGTATGAACGCTTCCCAGCAGCAATGGAAAAGGAAGAGCGTTGTAGATAGAAATTAAAGTTTTACAACACCAATCTATCCATCGAATTGGCTGCTGATTTTAAGCTGAGTGTGATTGCTAATGGCGAATCTGGCTAACGGTGAAAGTATGCGGCAGATTTTCGGAAGCTTTTATTCAAGTCGAAAATCCAGTTGATGTTGCCATGGAAACCGTTTTGTTTGTTTTGCGACAGACGGATGATGTGAAAAGATGCCAGAATAAAGCCGAAATGAACGGTCGAATTGATTCCACTTTTTGAAGAGTTGCGACCATTTTCCGTGATCGTCTTTTATTTTTTCGCAATGGTGACCTGCTCGGTGATTAAAAGCTCAAATGATGAGGTTTATTCATTCTCAAGTGGATGAAT
>JASGXE010005265.1:0-23770 GCA_030068105.1 Sinentomon sp. SZTP_YWyxl
AGGTCCCCGAAAAAGTGCATTTTGGGACTTTGGGGACCCATATCTCGGAAATGGGGGGTCGGAGCAAATTTTGTCACTGAACAACTTCGATTCGTACAAGCATGTAGAATCGCCTGGCATGGTTTTTTTTAGTGACATAGATGTTACACCCTGTAGTTCACGAAAACGAAAAGTCCTCGTGGCGCAGTGACCGAGTATCAGCCAACAAGTCCTGACACCCAATGTTCCGAGACTAAAGTCTTCCAATTGTTTTTTTATTTTTATTCAAAAAGAGGTGGGTTGGCCATATCCTGGGACAGTGTCTCAAAAATGGTAACCCTGCGTGAAACCCAATGTCGCAAAAATGAGAAATTGTTCATCCATCGGTCTGTGTGCTGCATATCAAAATAAAAATGCATTCCAAAACAAAAAAATCCAACAGCACATGCATGCCCGAGGCTTTTCATTGATCTGAATTATTAATTGGAAAGGTAATCTGCATTCAAACTGCTCCCAAGAGAAAGACAGGATCAAGGAGATTTTCTTCAAGCCCCCCAATAATGCGAAATTGTGAGTTTAATTTCTGTGAAAGATCTTTCCATTGCATCCCTCATCTGCATTGACTGCAACTCAGGAAAAAATACATTTCAAGACTTGGGGAAATGTAAAATACCAGCAGATCATATGGTTTTGTAAACAAACTATGCATGTTCGTCCATGCTTTAGTGTTCTCGTTTACCAAGCACAAAAGTCGTTGATTTCAAAATCAACTACTTTTATCACAAATTAAAGACGACGTAATTGATCATGACACAAAATTGACATATCAATCCTCAATAACGATCATTGGATTGAACCACCCTGCAGAAAATGCAAACGAATTCCATAAACTGATATCCCCTATTCAGAACAGCTTCACTTTCTCCTTTAGTCAAACTGAAAAGGCACTCAATTGAGCGAAACATGACTGCATTGTGTGTTTGATGACCCGGAAATGTGGAGCAGTATTTCAAATTGGAATAATGAACACTTTTCCAGAGACACGGGGATGCTGCTGTTTTAAAGCTGAATGTTGTCTTTTTTTTAATGCAAACACCATCATGGTTCTCACTGAACCATTTAGATAGGTAGCATCAAAGATATAAAGCTGTCATAACGTCAGCTGACTCCTTCAAAGTCAGAAACTTCCTCGAAAAGAAAACAGACAAGTCAAATTACAATTCTAAATCAGATAAATTGAGTGCCTTCGTCTAACAAAAAAAAAACAGGCTTTGATGAACAAGGTTTATTTAGCCCAAAAAGAAATGAAAAGGCAGCACAGGCAAAGTGATTCCAGCCAAGCCAAGAATTGCCATCACTTTCATTGGAGCCATTTCAGCTATTCACCTCAGGCCACTCTTGGAGAAGCTGTATAAAGTCAAGGCTAATAATACGAAAAAGAAAAAGTTGGCAGACATTCTGATCAATCAGCAAGATTGAATTCCAAATTGAACAAGGAAAAACCACCAGAAATGTGTTACATTAAAAAACTTTCTTTGTTGCAAAGCATTTGGGGAAAAGTTCAATGTTATAAATCAGTTGTGGCAGGATTTTCTATCGATGTTTTGAATGCAAAAATGCGAGTTTTCTCTGAGCAGCGGCTGAAAAGTCGTTGGAGATGCGGAAGGTTGTTCACTTCAGGAGGTTGGTTCGGGTGGGAGTTCGCCTTGAACAGCTGGGTTGTTGGTTGGAGTCAGTTTGGAACGTTCTGCTTAGCAGCAACTAGGCATGGAAAACTGGCCGGTTTTTCTTTCAGAATGCCTTCTTTTAAGGGCAACCAATCAACGTTTCGCACAGCAGAGTGGTCAGAAGATGATTTCCAGTGAAATTCGATGTGGGAAAGTTTTGGTGGGATCAGCAGCTTTGCTTTTCAGAGGGAAAGGTCCCTAAATGGCCCGCTGGTTGGACTCTAGCTCGTTTCACAAAAAGCAAATCAAAGGGGAAAATCTGGTTGACCAACGAACAACAAATATAACCTGAAATTATGAAGGAACATGGGTGAACACGTCTGTGAGAGGGGAACGAGCTGCCAACTTGCCATAAAACCTCGCACTGAGAGCGGTGGTGAACTTTGAAACTTTCAAACATTCCACATTTCTACATTCAAAAATCACGTTCTCTTTTTCCATTTTACTGGTGTACTACCCCGTTCATTGCTTATTTTTTGTAATTTCCAAAAGAGAGGATTGCATGTTCTTACCGCTTTTCAAACATTTGCAAATCTGCCCGATAAAAATAGCAGGAAAATGAAAAAAAAAAACTGAATTATTCTTCCACCCACCCTCGCCTGCCTCCTTTTCTGTTAACACAATCATGTCTTTGTTGCACGGTTCCTAACACTGCAGCCTCCCTCATAACAATTCCATGTCAGCTATCTTGTACGAGTGTACGTAATATGACTACAAACACAGTGACTGCTATCGCTTAGTATCTAAAAAGTAGTGCTTTTTTCTATGGTTGGTCCTGTTGAGATTGTCATGGTGTCCTGATCAGAAATCGATTCAGTAGTCTGTATTTACAACCCATGTCCACTACCAAAATGCTTTCTGCAAATTTCAGAATCATTAATCTGGCATGATTCTTCTCAGGTCTAAACCTAAATATGTCAGCAGGACGTAATGCAAACTCTAAATTTTCAATTCTGCTTCCCGAAACATTTGCATCCTATCTTGCCAAGAGCTGATTGCAACTTTATACTTTCCTGCATTTCCTGCTGAATGGAATATCACTATTTCTGCATCGCACCTCTTTTTTAAATCCAGTGATTAATAAGACATTCCATCACATATTGCCCTCCACTTTGTCACCTTTTTACGGAGTCTAACTAAAAGTGGTGCAAAGAAGCACCCCATAACTTCGAGATAACAAAATAAATGCTTGATAGATAAATAGACACAAACACAAGCAAAATGCAAACTGTCGGCTAACCACTTTTCTGGTGTGCTCTAAAAGTGGGGGTGAGGGCAACTGCAGGTGATTTTTCACTGAAGTAGTGAATATTTTGATAACGATAGGAGAAAATTGTAAAAGCAAAAAATGACCGCAGACACAAAGCCTTAAAATTTGAACGATTTTCAAAAATAAGGTAAGTGAAACCTTTACAATAAAGCAGATTCGTAGTTTTTTGTTTGCACTCACGCATATTTGATAGCGATAAAAATGAAGAAAACGTTGATTTTCGGAAAACAATCAATGGACAACATGGATCAAATTTAAAAATATTGTGCCAACAGTCACTTGAGGACGTTCTCAGCTACGACTACTCCTCCTGAAATACTGGGAAGGGAAATAAATATCGCTAATTTCCAATTCGAGCAATTCCCAGTTTGGAAGAGCCATACATTGTGAACGAGGTGTCTCTCTAAGATAGCCAAAAGGAAACACAAACATTCAACTTTTGTGGCTTTGTGAGGGCACCACGTTCAATAAACTTGGCTTTTCTCAACTCGGAAACGGATTGAATCATGAACAAATTGGACAACCGTTGTTGACAAGTGAAACAGACACCAACAATCGAAAGACTTCACGTTTGAGTGAACATTGCTATCATGCTTTATGAGGTTTGTGTTCCATCAAACAGCAAGGAGCATTTAAAAAGAAGGCACAATCGATCACTAGCCAGCAGAATGGCTTGTTAGATGGTACTGCAAGGTGTCTGCATGCTTTGCTATGAAGCCACACTTGTTCACATTTAGGAAGTCTGTCAGAAGAATGACAGATTTCATGATGCTTCAGGGTTCTTGTGCATTTTGTGCTGAAGTCATATTTTCACATTTGAATGGTCCATCCGAAGAGTGACCGATTTTGTGGCTCTTCAGGTTCATCAAGCGTTTTGCACTGAAATCACACTTTTCGCACTTAATTTGCTTGACATAAGAATGACTGATTTGATGACTCTTCATGCCACTTAAGTACTTTGTGCTGTAGTTACACTTGTCACATGTGAATGGTCTATCTAAAGAGTGGCTGATTTTATGGCGCTGCAAGTCTGTCAATCGCTTTGCATTGTAGTCACACTTGTCACATTTAAAAGGTCTATCTGAAGAGTGACGTATTTCATGGCCCTGTAAATCTGTTAGGTGCTTTGTGCAGTAGTCACACTTGTCACATTTAAAAGCTCTGTCAGAAGAATGACTGATTTGATGACGCTTGATGGCACTTGAGTGTTTTGTGCTGAAGTCACACTTGTCACATTTAAAAGCTCTGTCAGAAGAATGACTGATTTGATGACGCTTGATGGCACTTGAGTGTTTTGTGCTGAAGTCACACTTGTCACATTTAAAAGCTCTGTCAGAAGAATGACTGATTTGATGACGCTTCATGGCACTTGAGTATTTTGTGCTGTTGTGACACTTGTCACATTTAACCTGATGCCTCGAACTCTGTGAAAATTCCGACTTTGACTTTTCACGTCCTGGAACTCCGGGAAAATCTCACTTTTCGTTTTGCAACCAAATCCAAGGATTGTTCATTATTTCACCAGACGACCGTCCAAAAAGGGTCTTCCCTTTCTGGATGCAATATTGTATTTTGCTTCACCTTGAAAAAGAAGGTGGTGGAGAGGGCTGTGGATTGAAAAGGGTCTGCCTGTGTTTCCACAAATAGTTTATACCTGAGGATAAAGAGCAATAAAATTTCTGTCCATTCAAGGCAGTAAATTATATCAGAGGGTGGATGAGGGTGACAGAGTTTTGATTCTTTCTTTGAGTTATGGACGATGATAGCGGCTTGGAGCAAAAAAAGAAAGAAAAGAAAACCGGTGGGCACCATGCCATTCAGGTATTTTGATCCCATGAGTCAGTTCTTCAATCGGACACTGCAGCTTGGATCCTTTGCTGGCAAGGGCTGAAGTTGCAGTTGTCCGCAAATGGATACATTTGATATTACTTCACACATCTTGGAAAAAGAAGAGAAGGTGGTGGAGAGGTGAGGTTCATTGAAAAGAGGTTCTTTTTTGCTCATACCAGAGACTCGACTGGATGCAAACTACCTGCATGCAATGTCCCTTCAAAGCTGTTTACTTTTGGCAATAACAAAAGGAAGTGGGTGAGAGACATGTGGTGTGGATTTTGACATTGGGAGATTGTTTTTTGCTGAAAACATTTTTTATAATCACAGGCAACCATTGGCATGCCAATGCGTGATTGCGCTTCACCTCAGATGATACATTTTGCTTGTGGCCAGCCAAGTTGCTTTGAAGGAGAGCAGAGTTGTGTCAGCAGTTGGTTTTTCTTGATGAAAGCAGGATTTGCACCTGGAGGAGACTGAGACCATTCAATTGCTCGTATTTTTGTTTGTGGACAATGGTCGCCATTGCCTCACCACAATCGTGTATCTGCACAATTACTTTTGATTCGTAATTGAAAGTCGCAGCAGTGAAACTCCTGAATCATACATGAACAAGAAAGTTGTTTTGTTTTCGTCAAGGAAAGGAATTTTCCAGAAAAATGTCTTTTTGAAAAGATTTTTGTGGAAAACCACAATTTTCGCCAAAAATGGACCTGCAATTTCAAAATTTCTAAAACTTCTGGGGTAGGACTCCTTCTTCAACATTCTCCAGTGCCATACCACCTTTCTTTTTAACCTTTTTCATCCAGTTTTAACTCCACCACATTCTTCAGTTCAACAATTTGTCCTTATCATCTCATCTAACCTATCGATCTTTTTGGTATTTACACTTGAAGAAGCTCCCCGAAACTGAGGGTGCGAAACTGTTGTGTCCCAACATTACTTCTACGAACGGACAAGGCACATCTAATTCAAAATGGTAAATTTTAATTCAACCAGTTCGTGGTGCACGTGCTTGAATTGTTAGCAAGGTTTAACCTCCACGAATGCATTGGCTTCACACCAACAGATTTGTCGTCGTCTGCTCGCTTTATTCAGTTCAACTGATGCGGTCAAGATGACCCACGAAACAGTTGGTCACAATTTTTTAGTGTAAACTGTAAAAAAAAAACAATTTCAGAAAAAAAGTAATGAACACAGGGTGGCCACTGAAATTTTCTCTCGCAACAGATTTTCGCTCCCAAAATGCTTTCTGCAAATTTCAGAATAATTCACATGACGTCATATCTCTCAGGTCTGAACCTAAATACGTCACCTGGTTGTGATGCAAAATGCTTTCGAATTTTAAAATCTTTGACCTCATAGATTTTTGCAACATTGTGCATCTCCTGCTGAGTTGACTATTGCTGCGTTTCTAAAAATCCAGTGATAAATCTGATCTGTCGAATCTGACTCTTGTCCCTTCTGCCAGCATCTCCTCGAAAATATTCTATATATAATAATAATCTATCACATATTACGCTCCGCTATATCACCTTTCCTAAATTCTGACTAAAACCTGCACAATCGGAATGCAATCTGCCCGACAACTATTTTCCTGGGTCTCTCACAGTCTTTTTTTTTCTTTTGCAGCAGTTGGACAACTGCGGCTGATTTTTCACCGAATCATTGCCAGAGATTACCTTGAGATTGACAGCAGAAAAATAAAAAACAAGAAAAAAAGCAGCCTCAGAAAAATGCCCAACTGTGATTTTCAAAACTTAGTGAAACCTTCAGAAAAACTTCAGAAGATTTATGGCCTTTGTTTCTCGTGTCTTGTCAGGACAGCGATAAAAATGAAGACAATGCGAATTTATGAAAAACAAACAACTGAGTTATTTGAGGACGTTTCCAGCTGACAATTTACTCATCAAAAATCAGCTGACAAAAACATGGCAATATTCCGCAATATCATCGGAAGTGATGATATCATCCACGAGACACTTGTGTACAGACAAGGAAGGAAAACGAGGACCTTTGTGCATCACTTTCTTCCGATTTTTCGATCATTTCCCAGTGTGTAAAGCCTTATTTTGAGTGAGCAAAAGTGTCTGCCCAATCTGGCTAAGAGACACCCCAAACATTCAACTTCTGTGGCTGTGTGAATGAGGCCACCTTGTTCATAAAACTTCTCTTTGTCCGAACAAGGAACTGATCGAGTCAGGAACAAATAGGACAACGGTTGCTTTTCGGGGTTTTGGTGTGAATTTTGTTCTGCTTTGTTGTCGCATTTCAGAAGTCATTCGAATGATCTCGTTTTGATAGGAAAGAAGATGATTCGCTTAAAAGGATTTTTTGCACAACACACATGAACGGTTCTCAAGAAACTTTTTTTTTTGTTTTTGTAAAATCAAACATCACAGTGCATTTAAAGAATAGGTTACTAGCTAGAAAAGTGATGCTTACACGCTGTTGAGAATTTTGTGCTGCAGTGACGCAGCACAAAATTTCACAAATTTCACATTTCAATGGTTTGCAAAAGAAAAGTGACTAATTTTCTGGTACTGCACACATTTGTCACTTATTAAAAAGTCTGTCAGAAGAGTGACGGGTTTGATGTTGCTTCAGGGATGTTGAGTACTTTGTGCTGAAGTCACACTTTTCACACTTGAATGGTCTGTTTGAAGAGTGTCTCATTTTATGATTCCGTAAATCTGTCAAGCGTTTTGTACTGTAGTCACACTTGTCACACTTGTATGGTTTCTTAAAAGAATGAACAACTTGATGACGCTTCAAACCTCTTGAGTAATTTGTACCAAAGTTACACTTGTCACATTTGAATGGTGTATCTGAACAGTGACTAATCTTGTGGTACCGCAACACCATCAACCGCTGTGCACCGAAGTCACACTTGTCGCACTTATATAGCTTCTCTGAAGAATGAATTACTTGATGATGCTTCAAGCCTCTTGAATAGTTTGAACTGTAGTCACATTTGTCACATTTAAAAGGTCTGTCAGAAGAATGACAGACTCGGTGTCCCTTCAGGGCTCTTGAGTACTTCGTGCTGTAGTCACACTTGTCACATTTGAACTGTCTATCTGAAGAGTGAGTGCTTTTATGGCCCTGCAAGTCCATCAAGCGCTTTGCACTGTAGTCACACTTGTCACATTTAAAAGGTCTATCCGATGAGTGAGTGCTTTTATGGCGCTGTAAATCCAATATGCGCTTTGCACTGTAATCACATTTGGCGCACTTAAATGGCTTATCAGAAGAATGACTGACTTGATGACTTTTCATAGTCGATGGGTACTTTGTGCTGTAGTCACACTTGTCACATTTCAAGGGCCTATCTGAAGAGTGACGATGTTGGTGCCGTTTGAAACTAGATGTCCTGTTTGTAGAATAATCACACCTGTCGCATTGTGATCTTCCAGCAAGAGAAGGCTTTTGCACATCCAGACTAATTGAAGTCTTTGAATAACAGCTGCCATCTGACTCATCACACTGTTGCATATTTTCTGAAATGAATAAAAAAAGACACCAAACATACTGAGTTAGCAATTAGGACAAGAGTGGAATTAGAACATCGCCAAACCAAGTGAAGAGGAGGGACGAATAAATATGTCATGAGATTTGGAGAAAAGATTTCAGCACGGTTTTATATTTTGAAAGATTTGAAATCAAGACCATACCTTGGTGCCCCTGAAATTAATAATGATGTGCCATAATTATTGAAATTTTGGGAAATATGGTTAATTGGAACTAATTAAGCACATTCAATATGTTCCAGTCGTAAGATGCCTAATTGCCAGTCTTACCTTTCCATCTGATCCTACGTGCATATATAGCTATTGTGAATTCTTATAGCTATTTTTAAAATTAAAAATAGCAAAATAAGAATTAAATTGGCATTCTGTGTGAGAAAGAAAAGTTCCGTTGAGATGATTTCTTGCACAATTTGTGCCATGAGAAATATGCTTTCTTTTGCTCCAAAACAGCCTGCCACCAGACGAAGGGGCTGTTCTGAATCTTCAGTATTTCCTTGACTAATTTTGGTCCATGGGTCATGTTGTACTGACTGCCATAGTTCTTAGTTCTTAGACAAAAATTCTGGCTCCAAGTGGTCTTGCACGACACAAGAAGAGCGACTCGGTTTTCAAAGAGTCAAAGGTTAAAGGACTGATTTTGGCGTGTCATCCAATTGAGCCCAAAATTGAGTCTTAAAATGTGAGTCTTCCCCATCATTAATGATTAATTGCACACAGGTTAAGCCCGTAATACATAAGCATCTTGACACATTGGAAAATAATCCAATGAGTCTTTGAAGTGTGAGTTGAACCGACAGAAACGACGCTGTGATTACTCGAAAATTTGATCAATCATCCCACTAACATTTGTCACGGGTGGTTCGCAGCACAGGATCATGACACAAAAACTACCAGACAAGCAAAAACGGAAAAGAGCATGAAAATGATCCAAAAATGCATTTCATCTTGGCTTTTTTGTTTCAATTTCCTGGTAAGTTGAGACGTGTTATGTCTCAATGGATTTGAATCCATTTCATCCTTGATGTAATTGCAGGGTATGACTGCTTAAAGTAATGGATGATTTCATGACGTTTCACAGCACTGGAGAAGGTCTCTCAGAAGATGCCTAATTGCCAGTCTTACCTTTCCATCTGATCCTATGTGCATATATAGCTATTGTGAATTCTTAGTGCTATTATTAAAATTATAAATCGCAAAATAAGAATTAAATTGGCATTATGTGTGAGTAAGAAAGAGTTCGGTTGAGATGATTTCTTGCACAATTTGTGCCCTTGTAGTCCGAATAAGAAATATGCTCTCTTTTGCACCAAAACAGCTTGTCACCAGACAAAGGGGCGTCTCTGAATCTGCAGTATATCCTTGGCTCATTTTGGTCCATTGGTCATGTTGTACTGACGACCTTAGTTGAAAACCAGACAAAAAGTGTCCCAAGTGGCTCTTACACGGCGAGCGACTCGGTTTACAAAGGGTCAAAGGTTAAAGGACTGATTTTGGTGTCACACAATTGAGCCCAATAATATCAATTAATTGTTCACAGGTGAAGTCTGTAATACATGCGCATTTTGACATATTGGAGACTGAATAATTCGATTTTTTTGGTAGAGGAATTCAGTGGGTCCCAATGGTGCACTGCAGAGGATCATGACACAAAAAAACAACCAGACAAGCAAAAAAGAGGAAAAGCCTGAAAATCACATTATCCAAAAATGCATATCATCTTGGCTTTTTGGTTTCAGTTTCTCCTCGTAATTAGAGACCTGTTATGTCTCAGTGGATTCAAATCCATTTCATTTTCAAACAACCCATATGTAAGAGAGGCATCTGTCTCTAAATCTCACAGTTGGTTTGTTTGGCAACAATGAATCCCATCAATCCAGAAAATACTGCTGGACTCCAACTACTGAGAGATACTAAAACCTTTAAGGGTAGGAACTCAAAAACAACTTCAAGTTTAAGTTGCAATCAATGAGCTCACGTTTTTGTGACAATTTTTTTTTTTTTGAAAATTGGCAAAAAATATAAAAAAAAATATTCCAAGAGAGTGCGAAAGTCAAAAACAGTGATCTCGATGTTAACAGATCTGGCAGGTAATCAGGAAGATAATGATTCTGCCTTGTTTATTTGTGTTCACAGTGTGAGCAGATAATGAGACTGCTCATATTGGGAGCACAAATCGACAAGGTCAACTCATGGGTTACAAACTCAAATGGAGCCAGTAAACCGAATGCAGTTACCTACCCATGACATAGAAGCAGAACTAAAGCCACCCTGTTCCAGATGACTGCCGTTACATCTAAATTTGTAAATTTGCCGTTACATCTAAATTTGTAAATTTGCCGTTACATCTAAATTTGTAAATTTGCCGTTACATCTAAATTTGTAAATTTGCCGTTACATCTAAATTTGTAAATTTGCCGTTACATCTAAATTTGTAAATTTGCCGTTAGATACATCTAAATTTGTAAATTTGCCGTTACATCTAAATTTGTAAATTTGCCGTTACATCTAAATTTGTAAATTTGCCGTTACATCTAAATTTGTAAATTTGCCGTTACATCTAAATTTGTAAATTTGCCGTTACATCTAAATTTGTAAATTTGCCGTTACATCTAAATTTGTAAATTTGCCGTTACATCTAAATTTGTAAATTTGCCGTTACATCTAAATTTGTAAATTTGCCGTTACATCTAAATTTGTAAATTAATTTAAGTAACTAAATTAATTAATTTATTTTTTTTAACTTTATTAATTTATTTTTTTTGTAGTCACACTTTTCACATTTAAATGGCCTACCTGAAGAATGACTGATTTTGTGGTTCTGCAAGTTCTGCAAGCGTTTTGTATGGTGGTCGCACTTGTCGCACTTAAATGGCTTGACAGAAGAATGACAAATTTGATGACGCTTCATGTTACTGGAGTACTTTGTGCTGAAGTCACACTTATCACATTTAAATGGTCTATCTGAAGAATGACGATGTTGGTGCTGTTTGAAACTGGATATCCTGTTTGTAGAATAATCACACCTGCCGCATTTTAATCTGCCAGCGTGAGAGGGCTGTTGCACATTCAGTCTAATTGATGACTTTGAAGTGCAGGAACTTCCTGACTCTATGGACTGTTGCACATTTTCTGAAAGGAATAAAGAAAAGACACCAAAATGTGAGTTTGTGATTAGGACCAGGGAGCAAGGATGCATGATTTTCATAGTGTGAACAATAAATAAAAAGAGCACAATGCGAGGAAAATTTAAACGTTGGTTGATTCCTAAATGCTATTTTTAAAAAGAAAAATGGCAAAATAAAGACTCGATTGGCATTCTGCTTCCGTAAGAGAAGAATTCAGTTGAAGATGCTGTCTTGGCAGCTTTCCTTTTCCACTTCCTTTTAAACCAAGACGCATGCCACCAGACGAACGGACGGCTCTGAATCTCAGTATATCCTCATCAACGAAAAGAATAAGAAGTATACAGGGTAGCCCAAAAGTCTTTGGCCATAGGAAAAACGTAAATTTGCTGTATTTGTCATATTTTGTGATCTGAAACTTTTTCTAGCTCTAACATCGGATGTCAAGACTTTAGTCGGAAATTTTAGCGTCGAATAAAGTAGTGTCATCTGTGGCGGGAGCTAAAAAAGTCACAAATCACGAAATGTGATAAAGACAGCTTATTTAATTTTTCAACATGGCCAAAGACTTTGGGCATCCCTGAATATGCACATGTTGTTCCTATTTAGTCTTGGCATCCGTGGTTAGAGCAAGAAAATTTTTCACACCACAAAATTTAATAAAAACATCAAATTTATATTTTTCCTATGGCCAAAGACTTTTGGGCTACCCTGTATACGTATACGTTTTATCAACGAAAAGTACAAGAAGCTCTTCCACGTATACGTTTGTGGAGATACTTGAAATATCATACCTATGGAGCTGGCAGAAGGCATGATGATGAGTTGAGAAAGTGATTACACCACTCTCAACTCATACTAAAAATATACGCATTCTTTCCTTTTACTACCTACTTTTTCGTAAACTTCCCTTTCCAGTAAAGTCAATAATAGACTTGTATCCCAATATCTAAACCTTTGTATGTCCTAACTTATAGACTGATTTTGGTTTATCATCCAATCAGGCCCTCCCTTTTTTATTTCAATCAATTGTTCACAGGTTAATCCTGTAAGACACAGGTAAGCATTTTGACAAACTCTAGAAAACAGGTATTAATGGTGCACAACACCAATTAATTTCTTCTTGGCTTTTTGTTCAATTTCCCGGGAAACTGAGACCTATTATGTCTCAATGGATTCAAATCAAATTCATTTTCAATCAACCCATATCTATGTGAGGTATCTGTTTCTAAATCTCACAGTTGGTTTGTTTAGACAACTGCAGCCTATGAATCCTGAAAATACTGTCGGACTTAAGCAACTGAGAAATCCTAAAAACTTTAAGAACAAGAAATCCAGAATCCTAGGAACTTTAAGAGCAAGTTGCAATTAATGAGCTCCCGTTTTCATGCCTTACAAATTGCAATAGCAAAAATCTCAATATCCGAAACTGGCAGCAAAATTCAAACAGATTACCTGAACTTTCAGAGACAATGCCTGTAACAGTAATTAGCAGAGGATCAATTTTGACTTCAATGCAGCTGCTTTTATCATATTCCGACTTGTAACCCACTGCTTCTTCAACTTCCAAGAATGTGTCACAACATGCAATCCTGTTTTCATCACTCGGAACTTCTTCGAAATCCTTCCTTTCAAGGAATCCTGACTCCAACTTTATATCCTGATTGAAATTATTCCCATCGCAAACAGGATCAGACAGCGACAGCTCATCAACAGTGGTTGAAAACGACAACCCTGGAATGGGAGTGTGTTTTTCATCGAAGAAGTCTGCTTCATCTGTTTCCGTTTTTATATCCATTCCGCTTTCCTCTCACGAGAGGAAAATAACAATTTGCCCGTGCTTGCAAGGTCCTGTCTGCTTTGATGATCTAAATATCAATTTGGACGTAAAAAGGCTGTGAAATTCAGAGTCAGAGGCGTTCAACGAAAATACAACTTGGAATACAAAGTGAGCAAAAAAGGAAAACTTTTAACATCATTTGTTTAAGGTTCGCTTTATTCCCTTGTTCGGATAAACAACATTTTCTGAACAAGGTGCCCTTCCATGTCAAAAGGCAATAGAACTATTTTATCAATTTGCTGTCTGTTCCGGTGAGCCTTTTTCTTCACGAAACGTTCTTTTCTCGGGAATTGACCGAATCGGAAAGATAAAATGATGTAAAACATTATCTTTTTCCAGGCTGGGTTGCGAGTTTTTGAATGGAAACAGGGCCTCAGTAAGCAATCGGGACTTCAAGGTAAGAAACCATGTGGGACCCCATGGGCTGGAGGCCGGGTGGTAAATCTCACTCAATGGACAATAGGTACCTAATGAGTGAGCTGAGATAGGTGGACAAACACTAAATTATGCAATAGAATATTTGCATGGACATTTTGTGAAGACGATTGTGAATGCGACTGAAAATCTGACAGCATCAGTCAAGTCCTGTTGTGGTGGCGAACACCAATACGAGACAGAGTCCACCAAAGGTTCTCGTACATAGAAGAAATTGTGAAGGTCTGGCCAATACAGGGTCCATCTAATTTCAACAGGACTTGATGCAACTTCACAACGTACACGAGTGTCATGATGTTTTTCAGCGCATGATGCTATGTAGGTATTCTAAATGGCCCCTGAGTTAGAACTAAGCTCCTATATGCGAAGTCTTTTGGTAAGAAGAGTATGTGGGAAATCGGCTATCGGTTGCCATTTGCCAAAGCATTGGAATGCCAGATTATTTCTTTTGGGCAATCCGACTCATTGCTTATTGTTCTTGCCCAAATATATTCTGCTTCAAACATAGCGTGTCATGTAAGTAGAACGCATCGTGACACTATCATGGTAAAAAGTCAAGCCCCATTGTGGTAACAGGGGTGATAAACATATTATCTGTTTGGCATCAGCGCTGCTAAGGCTGACACCAAATAGCCACATTAGAAAAATTATAAATGGCGACAGGACACAAAAACATCTGAAATTGCACTTTGTCGGATACACTCAAGTTCGAGAAGTCAATCCATATCTCTCCACATTCATTGCAGGCACAGGTATTTTTTAAGCTTTTTTGGTGGTCCTGCATTTACCCCAGATGTTACATTTTTTATTAAAACCAGAAAACAGCATCCAGATATCGATTCTCAAAAGTATCATTTGACTGAAGGCCTCAAAAGTTGAAAATCTTCCAAAAATGATTCGTGTAGATCTAAGCAAATCGAACATATTATGAAAGGGTTGGTGCAGGAGCCGGTGGAATTGAGAGGATAGCCACTTGAAGGCCATTGCCACTTGGTCCCATCAGAAGCCACCACGTAGCCAAATTTAGTCATCATGTTCTTTGAGCAGATCAATTCCCAATTGAAGTGGTAATTTTTCGGTTTCTTTATCGCACAGTCCACCACAAACTTGGGTTGAAAAAGTTGACTCGGTAGCATATCCAAAGCACAAAAATTCGACGTGGAGAACTAATGTCCCTATATTTCTCCCCAGCTGACGCCATGAAAATTTCGGGGGACATGGCCCCTGCCCCGTGGCATTTGCAAGATCCTGTACAAAAAGTGACAGCTATCATAAAAGTCTTTCGCGTTTTGTGTTCCTTAAAAGGGCTGTTGTTCGTACTTGTTCCATTCCCAACGTCAACTCAAATGCCAGTATTCTGCTTGCTGCTGGGACAACATGACTGATGATGTTTTTCAAAGATCTTCTTTGGAAAATGAAGTGATCATGAAATGAATGATAGTTTTTACGTTGACACCTGCCACTGGGTGCTGATCAGTGCTTATGTTCTTGTTTGAAAAAAAAAAACAAAAACACAAGATGTGTAAAACCATGTAGGTACCTACTCAGTTTTGGGATGAATGCAACAACGATGAAGTTTTTGGATAATCTGGTTAAAAGCCGTGCAATGCATGGCTGCCTTTTGATGCTTGCGTAGGGGTTGTGATTTTTTATCACAACACAATATCAATCTATCCTATTTTATCATTCTTCCTTCAGTGTAAAAAAGTGATGAACGCTTGGGTTATTCCATTTATTGAAACCAGCAGATGGCTAAACAATAGTTGGGTTGATCTGTGAAAAGTCATTCCACTCTGGGCCTAATGACCCACGGTGTGACCTTATCCTGGGGTGTGGGAGTGAGCATCAGTGGGCATTTGCTCTTCGCTCCCCATAAATGCCAAAGAGGCAAAAATGATAAAAATCGAAAGAAATACATCTCATACACTTGGCATTTTGTTATTTTATTGGAAACAGAGGATCAAAATCTTCACAGCGAAAAATGGGGTCTATTTCACTCCCTTTTTTTATTTCACCACCCCGATCCGAGCTGAGCATCGATGGCCCAGCGCCATCAAATGAAACTATGTAGTGACAGACAAATGGGATTGCGGGATGTGTTTCAAACTGCAGATAGGTAGGTTTTCTTCTAATTGGGGAGCACAGGTACCGCTAGTTTTGTATGATTAGGCACGCATTTATATCATCGTTGAAGGATAGCCAAGATAAATCTCATGATTCCCCCACAGCAGTTGACCCAATTTGTGGCAGCTCCAAATAAAGGAGAATTCCCTTTTGATTCACTTGCACCAAATCAGCACAGACTTCTTCCCCTCCTACCACTTTCAAATGCAGGTAGTTTACAGTTTTCCAACTTTATGTCAGCTCTGAATTCGTATTTCGCAATCCGCACCCGATAGACGAAAGAGAAAACATATCTTCTCCTCACGCAGGCATCGAGCCCTCCACTGTGGCAAGCTGATCGAAGTGGATCACACACAGTAACGTTGTTTTAATCCCATTATCATTCTGCATCTGGCGTCACCGTTTGCAGATATTCCAGCTGGCTCCCCCTTTGTAATTTTATTTTCTCGCGGAGTATTAAGTTCTTGCTTCGGTAGAGGTTCTGCTGGGTTTCGAAATGATTTTGGTGCGCATGTGCATGTTGCCTCCTTTTCCTGCAAAACATTAAAAACCAGAGCACATATTGCTACCACGGAAAATGCAACGAGTGACTCAAACCTGGCCTTTCCTTTTCATTATGCAAAATGCGTTATTTTTCAAGTGACTCAGATCTGACCTTCGAAATGCTTTCGCCCACAACATAGCCCATGTTGACTTGGCTTGTCAACTATGCTAATTTTTCCGTTTTTCACTCAGATGGGCCTCAATTCCAATTGAAAAATTCCAAAAATTCGCAATAACTGCCACACGCCGGAATGAATAAAACATTCTCAAGGTTCGGATGTCGTGCACACTGCTGGAGCCTTTCGTCAGTGTGAATTTATCAGTTGCATTTTGAGGGCGCATTTAATATATTTTGTGAGTTTGAAACTTTATTTTTTTATCAACCCTGCCGTGACGCTTTTCTGACACGCTAATTTCAATAGTTTTGGCGGAAAAGTGCCACAGTTGTCAAGAGACGTTGCCTTTTGCGTTGAGTTGAAAAATTGTAACTGGTTTTTTCGAGAATTTTCCGAAATCCTGTTTTCAGATAAAAAATGGATGTGTGGAACAACCCCTAATATTGCGTGAAAAACATCGCATTCCTTTATTTCAAATTGTCCTTGCATTGCCCGAAATTGCCTACACATTATTCTTTTTATCACAAAGTCGCATATGGACGTTACACGTGGTGATGATTGAGATTGCTTGCAAGTTGCATTGCCCGAAATTGCCTTCAATTTATTCTTTTTCTCAAAAAGTCGCATATGGACGTTGGACGTGGTGATGGTTGAGATTGACTGACTCTTTTGATATTCTTCTTTTTATGAATAACTTTACACCGCACGGAAATGCTGTGAATCAGAAACAGCGCTTAATTTTATTTGATAGAATGGTTTTCACATCGAAATGACATAACCCCAATATAACCTGCCCAGAACGACATCTTTATTTTTTAACCTGCCCACAATCGAAACTGCCAAAAACATCTGCCTCGTGTCAGTCAGTTGTTGACGTCTTCCATTGTGTCATAGACAATTTCGAGGGAAATGGTTCCGCAGTTCCTTCGAATTTGACTTCCTCTAAGATGTCATTCAAAACCCAGTGCAATGATCGGAATGATTACCCAAATCATCGCGGTGGTGCTCATTCTGCCACGGACTCAATCGATTATGAAGAATTATTTTTAACGAAAAGGCCGGATTGCATGGGTACTAGCATGAGTGTTGGCGCCCCCTCAAGTTGGCTGGCATGTTTCTGCTCATATTGCTAATCTTTGATAACAAATTCAAACGAACTTTTTGGCTATTTAGAGTCAAATACTCATATCATATGCCACAGACATGGATATGGATTTTTGAGCAATGTTTGACGTTTTGTGGGTTGGTCCCTGAGTCGGCTTGACGACGGCACATGCAGTGCAGTGCATAAGATGAACACGCAGAACATTTCTAGCAGTCGCGAGGAATTGGTTTATTACGCAGAAAAAATCCCTGCAATTTTTCCACTCGGCGAAAATTGGAACGCATTCCGAGCAACCAATATTTCTGCTGTGGCTGAGTGCTTCTATACATGTTCGTTGCCAAAGGGTTAGCAGCGCAAGAAGAAGCATTGCAGTCTTCTACTTTTGAATAAAGCAGTTCTCCACTCTCCGCTTGGCAATTAGTTAATTTTCCCCATTTTAATCCAGCCGTGTCCTTTTCCCAAAAAGTAGATCACAATCGATTATGTGCTCTCTCAATGGCAGTAAGCAGTAATCACCACGACAATATGCCCTCTGCAAGCATTCCGACAATTGTATTGGGTTTTAAATGACGGCCGAGAGGAATACAAATTAAAAAAACAGCCGAAATATTTCCTTAGAAAATGTTCATAACACATATTTGGCAGACGGCAACAATTGATTGACACGAAGGAGAAAATCTTTGTGTCAGTTTCGATTGCCGGCGCTGGTTATGAGTCATGCTGGTCAAAAAAGGTGGACATCATTTTTTTTCCTGCGGGACTAGGTTTTCGAGACTTCGAGCTTTGTTTTTAGTGAATACACTGCAAAAATATATTGTAGTTTTACGTCTCCAATGCCTAGTTCTTCTAAAACGGACCAGATTGTAAATGATATCAGGTCTGATTTTGATTGGAGATCAAATGATCTAAAATCATTTCCAATCTGATTCGTTTTTGAAGAACTGGGCACTAGAGACGTAAAACTACAACATTTTTTCGCAGTGTATTCACTATAAAATAAACAAAGCTCGAAATCTCGAAAACCAAGTCCCGCAGGAAAAAAATGGTGTCGACCTTTTTTGATCAGCACGACCCAAGGAAGCCGCCAAGCACATTTTGTTGGACCTTTTCGGGACACGCTGGACACGCGGGACAAGCTGGACACGCTGGACACGCTGGACATGCGGGACACGCTGCAGATGTCGTTCTAGGCAGGTTCTATGAAGTTTATTTCAGCTGCAAAAGCCATTCCATCAAAAAATAAAAGTATGCCTGTTTCACTTCGTTTCCGTGCCGTGTAAAATTCATTAGAAGAACAAAATGATGGAAGCAATTTCGTGCAGTGCAGGGACAAATCAGCAAAAGTAATTCGGTTTTGTTGCGCTCAGCATGAAATTAGTGGCTGTTCCACACATCCCATTTTTTTCTAAAAACAGCATTTCGAAAAATTCTCGAAAACCTTGTTCTTCTCAAGTTGAACGCAAAATACAATGTCCGTTGGGTCGGGTTACTTTGGTCCGAAAAACTTCGAATGGCGCTAATCTCGCAAAATCTGGACCAAATCAAAGTTAAACAGACCCACCTGACGAACCTAACCTTTACTACACTATTCCAACCTAACCTGACGTATTCTAATCTAATTTAAAGCCATTCGGACGAACTGAAATGCCTTTTTTTCTCACTCGATTGCAATCAGAGCGTCAGATCGGCGTCACGGAAGGATGGAACTCGCCCAATCATCAGTTCATTAAAAAAGTTCCAAACACAAAGTAGTTTAAATGCGCCATCGCAAATCGACTGATAAATTCACACTGACGAAGGGCTCCAACAGTGTTCTCGATATCCGAATGAAAGACTGTTTGATTCATTGAGCCGTGCGGCAATGATTGCGTTGCGAATGTTTGGAATAAATTGATATTGAGGGCCATATGGGGAAAACGGAAGAAACATCAAAGTTTCGCGAGAAAAACGCTCAGAATTCAAGGAGACGGTCAGTCGTGGCTGCATATTGTGGATGAGAGCATATCGAACACCAGATCTGAGTTCGTAAAAAAAAATAATACTGGATATGGCTGGTTCCCTGCCGATACATGCGTGGGACAAAGTCCCGTGTCAGTATTTGAGTTAAAAGACCCACGCCGATGGTTTGACACAGTTCAATGCACCAGGAACCACGTGAAGTCATTTCAATTTAAAATGAGGTTGACTGAAATTTTAACTTACAGGACTTTAACCACCGCTGCCCCCCGGCCCCCGCCGATGCATTCAGAGGACGTCAAAGTCCGGAGTCATAAAAAATAGATAAAATCCAATGCCAAGGAAAGACGCAAAATATTCAGTGGATGTCCATGTCGAAATGAATCCATTCAGGATTATTCGTCAAAAATTGAACAGCCTAGACCAAATGCGTCATTTCCAATATGGCAGATGGAGGGTGCCCAAAAATAGATCTAGAATCGTTGCAGGAGGTTCCAAGGATGGACCGGGTTGCCAAAACCGAGGACGGCAAGAGAAAAAAAAGTCCCCGCTGGAAGAAATTCCAGCACAAATTTGGCGGTGAGGAAAACATGGAATTTGGGTTCCAGGATCACCATGACCGCAAGAGCCAAATGATTCTGCGCTGGATATCCAACCCCACGTGATGTTTCTTGTGCAAATAGAAGACGACGATTGTCCTGGCGAGGGGTATTATTCTTCTAAGATTTCAGGTAATCTGTTCGTGAATTTTTCTGCCAGCGCCGGATGTTGAGATGTTTCGCCATTTCTGGCTGCCTTTCTTACTGGTCCAGCCGAATTCACATCCATGTTGGGGGTATTCTTTTTAATTTCTTTTGACAATTCACAGAAAACAGCAAGAATAACAAGACTTAATTTCCTGGCAAATTTGGCAGAAAGTGATAAACATTCGAATAGTTTGATTTTCATGCTCTTCTTCCTTTTTGCTAGACAGATGTTTTTGTGTCATGATCCAGTGCTGTGCGTTTTTGGAGATGAACTCTCCATTGGTCAAATTGCCTTCATCTTGCAAGGTTAATTTTTGTGCAATTAATCGATTTTTATTAGGCTTGTTGGGACGATATGCCGTTGATTTTTTTTGTGAATTTCGAAGTTCTCTTCTTGCCGTGAATGACCAACTTGGTACACTTCTGTCAAGTTGGGCTGCTGGGCGTCTGCCTGAAGACATTGTGTCAGTGAAACATTTTTTTCCTTTGTTGTGTTATATTTTCAAGGTAGGTATATTTCATGCTCACAAAAATTTTCCAGCGCATGCAGACTCCACCCAAGTACATATTCGAATAGATAGTTTTTTTAAATACGGGCATCCTACCACATGTTGGATGTGCATGATCCAAGGATGTCAGAGCTGTTCATTTTGGCAGGGGACAGGATGTCCTGATGCAAAAATCCAAGATCTTCTGTTGCCGGCATTGCATTTCTTGGGAAGGGGAAAAGGAAAGCTGCCCACTACTATGCTCTGATGTGCTCCTTTTTTGAAAGATTTTGCATTCTCTGTGGGGTTGGATATTTTCGGATCGGACTGTAAGGGTACACATTTTGTGGACATATCTACCTGAGCTATTCGCGTACTGAAACAGAGAGGTTATCAGTTTAGCGCATATGACCAGTAGGTATCTTTTATTTGTTTCTTTCAGGGAATTTGCAGCGGTGTCGGGAGTCGGATGGTGGTTGCTTTTCCAATTCATCAATTAGCCTGAATGTGCAAGAGCTTTACCAAGTTGCAAGATTAAAATGCGACAGGTATGATTATTCTACAAACAGGACATCTAGTTTCAAACAGCACCAACATCGTCACTCTGCAGACCGACCTTTTGAATGTGACAAGTATGACTTCAGCGCAAAGTTCTATGTAACTTGAAACGTCATCAAATCAGTCATTCTTCTGTCAAGCCATTCGAATGTGACAAGTGTAAATACCGTACAAAATACTTGAGTGCCATGACGAGTCATAAAATCAGTCATTCTTCTGTCAATCCATTTAAATGTGACAAGTGTGACTGCAGTTCAAAGCGCTCGATGGATCTGAAGGGCCATAAAATCAGTCACTCTTCAGATAGACCATTCAAGTGTGACATGTGTGACTTCAGCACACTTCAGAGCGACCGCTCAAATGTAGCAAGTGCGATTTCAGAACAAAGCGCTCAGCGGCCTTTCGTCGTCACTCTTCATACCGTCCGTTTAAATGTGACAAATGTGATTAGAGTGCAAATTATTCCACGGCCTTGCATTACCACCAATCAGGGATGGGTAAACGTGTAAAGCTCCACGAAAAAACGTGCGTATAATATGTACGTATAATACACATAGAAAACACATAAAACTTAAAAGTCGAGTGATACTTCAATTTTTGCAGAAAAAGCTGCTCTTTAACATGCTAACATTCAATTCATTGCATCAAAATATTGACAAGCATCATCATCGATAAAAGAAAAAAAAGTTAATCCATGAAGCCACGCAATTGCTTTCAAGTTGGCCCCACAAGATAGTATTAGCCACACAGCATTGTGAAATGCATTAAAAAAATTTTTGTATGTGCACCAATCGTGTGAAAGTTGATGCTGCAAAATTGAAATTATTCACTTTGGTACATCTTTTTTTCACATAGGTCTAGATGCATGGAGCTAATGTGCCCGGTAATAGAGAGAAGTGCACAGAAAATCAAAAATGACAAATACTTCGTGGGAGAAGGCAAAAACCTAACATCACTGACGACAACCTTGTCAAGCATGAAATTGATGCAATTATGGTGGCAATGAGAAGGGGCCAAAACCAACCTCATGCTTTGTCTCACCTTTGAAACGAAAGCTTGTGCCTACCATAATGAGGGTGGACCTATAAATCCTAACTGACGGATTCAATCTGGAGCTGCCTTACCCAACTTCATCGCGCCGATTCAACATTCCTGTGCCAATTCTCTTTCTGGTCTGACAGCCAAGAGGTCCAGAATTCTGCGATCACCAGAAAAATGAATCAGCTAGTGACAACTCTGTAGTAAATGGCAAGCGCACATGCTTGAAACCGAGTAAGTACTAATTCATATGGCATTGGGGTGATGGCCTAGCATGAAACACCAGGTAGCCATGCAATCATTGGCACAATCGTTTTGTCACGATTGCTTCATCAGTGTTTCATCACGATAATTTCATCATCTATTTCGTTTTTTTTATCTTTACAAGTATTTCATTTTTATCCACTGTTTTGCATACCTGTATCATTTGAGATTGTGAATGGGTGTGGTGTGTGTCGGTTGATGATGCTTGCTTGGGCGTGTTCTTGAGTGGTTACATCTGTCTGATTGTTATCTGTCCGCCATTGAATGCAAAATGACTAGGCCCCGTCCACATTCCGATGACAGGATGTTTTCCGAACTCCTGTCCCCTCCTTACTTTACCCTTTCCTACTTACAGATCATACAGCCAACGATTGCGTATCCTTCCCTTCCCTTTCCCCCTCCTTTTCCCTTTCCCAGGTATATGATGAACTGTGCTGTTTTCTGAGAATTTTGCTGTTCACCATTGATGATTGATATCAGAGCCTGTTCTGCTATGACTATTTGGTGGACTGGTGGAGTGCAGACGAAAAAAACGTTTGCCCAATATAAGCGCAGAGCACATGGCAGAAACTCCTGCACGAACTGCAAATGTTGAAAAAAAAAAACAAAAGGTTGATCAAAATCCTGCCTGATGCAAGCAAGAATCTAGTTGCAGGGATGGGAGTGAGAATTCTGGCATTTGAGTACCTACCAACTTGGACAGCTTATGTTTCATCGATGTCATTGATCATCGGCAGAGTGAATGATCCGGGGTATTTTCCATTCGATGAAAATTCAGGAGAAAACGGAAATTATTTTTCTTGATTTTCGTCGACAGCCCAAATCATAAAACAATTCGACCCGTTTTGAAAAGAAAGCGATCATTTTAGACAAAAATCTGAAAAAGCAATTTGAACTGTTATTTGACATTAACCCTTCCTGCGATCGTCATCATTTCCGACAACTTAATCAGGTTTAATGTCTCCTACACTGCCCTGAGTTGTGAACCAACTTCAGAATTGAATTCCTTGTCAAATTCCACCCCCAAATCATGTGCCACACATGTTAATTTTTTGCACACGTATAATGCGTACGCATAATACGACGTATTATACGTAGA